>JACXGK010003780.1:0-42614 GCA_016801125.1 Novumbra hubbsi
GTCGCACAATCAGAGAGACTCAGTCCAGCCAATCAGAACACCACGCAACGTGAAGACCTACAAGAAGATTTGACCAATAGGCTCCCTTAAGGAGAACCTATAAATTTGAATGTATCTAAACAATGCGCTCTCTTTCCCAGCTGTTCCCAGCCGAAACAAGAGCCGTGCACGTTCGATAGGGATATGATACTCCGGTTAACAAATACGTTGATAATTTCTAATTGGACAAAGTCGTCAGGATCGTTTATTTCTTAACACTTACTTGTATCGCTATTAAATTATTCCCAAATTCAACCAAACGCATGAGGTAGGCTATATGAATGGGCAATGGCATAAGCAATCATCATTGTGGCTAGAGATGTACTCTCAACAAGCATTTATCAGGGGACATATGTTATTCATGCAGAGCACGGATGCTGTTTGTTAATTCCACTAGTAGCATGCTTTGGTGGAAACATTGATGCTGAGCTAAGATTAGCAAAACCACAACATGATGAGGAGTTAACAGGCTGCAAGCAGCAGGTGTTAGCAGGTGGATTTACGCAACAGAGTTAAGAGAGACATTCTATTTTGACTGGTTTTTGGAGTGAGGCTGGGGTGTGGGACGCAAAGTGAGACATTCCAAATTCCTCACCTTCATTTTACTAAGGGATGTGTAGCCAACAAATGTGTTTTTAGGCTGTTAGTGTTAAACTGGTGCCGAGTAACAAGATTCACAGCATAAAGGCATTCTCTCTAATTATTTACTGGGAGAAATGTGTGAAGGGCACATACCAAGTTAACCACCAATATAGTGATCTGGTAACCAAACTCTGACAGTCAACCCCCAACTACGGATGGCTCTCAGCCTAAAAGACAAAAATGTGCTAACGGAGTATTTATAAGTACTTTGACAGCCCTAAAACAAATATATCGTTATATAAATGCATATAGTATTAACATGAAAGCTCCACTAGCCTTTAACAATATACGTGGAAAACACCACTAGCCTTTGCCACATGCTACGTCAAAGGCTAGGATAAACTGCTTGAAGCTAATTAGCTAAATACATAGATTTTATAATAGCAAAACATTTCAGATTTAGATAAAGATTTTCAAATGTGTCTACACCACGTCTATGCATAGCGGTAACAAATCAAGGAATCGTGTGGCGATAATTCGGCTATCTAGAATGTTAGCTATAGCCAATCTTAAAGCCAGCTAAAGCTATTCTTTTTTGGTAATAAATATATGTTGGTAATAAATATAACATTGTAGCCAAAGAAGCTGTCCTGGAACATAGTACCATTAACATTAGATGAGTAGCTTGCTAGGTATACAGAGTTATATATACCAAATGAACAGTAATAGCTAGATAACGTTGCAAAGCTAACGTTCGTTTATAGTTTGCTTACCAGATTTCAGTGTTCTAACAATAATTAAGGTCGATCAGGTTCATCATTTGATCACCCTGGCCTCTTCACACCTGTCTGCGGTTCAGTGCTAATAGCATTGCTGGTCCTCTGTGAAACTTTTTCCACGACTACACTGTAATCCTCTATAGGTGTAATATCAGGATAACTAGTAGAAGCAACTGACCACGATTCATACGTGTGTAAGAAGACATTTCCAGACAAATCTTGCCTGACCAGTGGCATCCTAGCTAAAACTTAAGACACATTTCTGTGGCCTGAGGCTTCATGTAACCTCAAAATGTAACGTGGTAACTTGGAGAACTGACATCGATAGTAGATCGATAGATGGCGGTTATATCTAAACCCTCCCTTCGCTGCTTTAGGTTTCGTGTGGGACTTTACAACTATGCCAGAGTCAAGCTCCCTGATGGCTGTAAATGTACTGCTCACCTTCGGAAGCAGCCAACTACAGCGTTGGCGCCTAGATCAACAATCCGGCCAAAAACTGGCATTACGTCATTTACGACCCTGTTTATTCGACTTATCGGTAGGGATTTATGGCATCTTTCTATTTAGAGAGCATCACCAGTGCTGTGTACATGACTGAGCCAAAATAGATCAGAGACATCTGGGAGAGGGGATCCACTAATCATTCCAGCAGCTCTAAATGTGTTTTTTTCACTCTCTGATCACTCTCCAGGCATTGTAAAGTATATTGCAATATTGTTCTCCACACACGCACACACACACACATACAGATACACACTAAAACGGTTTCATTATACTACTCTCCATCTCGCTGCATCTGGGTTTTGTCTTTCATTCGTTGCCTCACAAACAACGCAAAATCTTTTCAGTCAACTTCAAAAGAATTGAAAAGGATTTACCCAATCTTTGAGAAATGGGTTTGTGGTCTTTCTGTCCCCCGCGTGTCTATGTTCTGTTGACAACCTGAAACTAAACATTGTAACCAGAATGCAAAATCGGTTCCACAATTGTTATTTTAATGGGATATTATGTATAATCAACAATATCATAATATATAAACTGACAGTATATTTGTGTAAAAGTGAATTGCATTGTGTGTAAAAGATGACATGCTTATACAAATGAATCATTTTCCTGGTAAAAGTAAACAAATGTGTTCACATGGAAATGTGTTCCATCGTTTACGGGAAATGGAAATGATCCAAATTGCAATATCACTTGTTGAATCCCTTCTTGAAAACTATATGTTTGCTGTCCAATATATTACAGTTTCAATAACATAATTAGCATTGGTACCGTTTTTCCCAATTGCTACAACACATTCCTTGAAACATTTTCCCAAAACTTTAAACACAGAACCAAATCTACATCTACAGAACCCCAGACTCGTCTGTCAAAATCAAACATTCCGTTTGTTCATTCTGTTCACTCTCCATTAAAATCCCTGGTTTTCCAGATATCCTGGTTAGGAGATTCCTGGGAACAAACGGTAATGTGCAAGAAATACTGAAAATCTGACAACCAGGTTGGAAAGCGAAACGTGTGAGTTTGTGAACAAACACTCACGAACAAACGTATTCAGGCCGACAGTACAACCCAGTAATTGTCATGCTCTACATCAAGTGAGTCAACTTTCCAGGAGTGTTTCGGGCCTTCAGAACAAGAGAGAGCAGTCCACTTAATTAAATTAATAAAACATTATCCAGAGTAATACAATTTTATTTCACTGCACATTCTAAACACGTTAAAAAACATGCACCAAAAGGGCGTTGGCATTGGTGAATTTAGTATCTAACGTATTTTTGGGGGGGAGGGGCTAGTGTGGGAGGGTGAAGATATAATTCTGACATCTTCCCCTGGAGAACAATTGAGGATGGATCACATCAACTCCAGTTACAGAGTCAGGCAACAGAAACAATGAGAACCCTAATCATCTCATGAAGTCATCCAGTCGTGCCTCATCAAGACATGCTAAACGGTGTGACTCAATAGACACGCTGAATACATATCATTTCAATCTAATGACATAGGTCTATATTCAGAAGTCGTAGTGACATGTTTACCTAGCTGGATATTGTCTCGTGTTGCCAGTCCTTGGGAAATGGCAGAAGGTCTGGTAACAATGGTAACTGTTCTGAAAACAAATCACAGGCTTAGGTAGGCAGCGCTTGTGTTTTCAAGCTCTAGCGTTAAGGGTCTGAGCTCCAGCGTTTGTGTTGTCAAGCTCTAGCGCTAAGGAAGCAACGTCACTTTCCTTTGAATGTTTCATTTTCAATATCTCCCCGTCTGTAAATTTGCATGCCGATTCTTTTTGATGTCCTAACTGTAGCCATTCAATTAATGTGGAAGTAGCCACCTGGCTAATCGCTAATTAGTGCAACAAAGCATGGATAAAGGCATGTCTTGATGCTGGAAAACTTTTATTAATTTACTCAAAATGTTTTTATTTCGAGTAATCCGCGTTCAGTTACATCCAATTACAAATTGAATCAAACATGGCAAAATTCTGTACATTAAGAATAAACAAATACACACATTTTACGCATTCCGGTCAAATGTAAATAATCTTTAATTACATATTTTAATCAGATTAGGTAATCCATGTTAAATGTAAACCATCCTATCTACCTACCATACTACTTACCTACAGTACTATCTACTTACCATATTATCTACATACTGTACTATATACCTACCATACTATCTCATACTGTACTATCTACCTAGCATACTATCTACATACTGTACTATTTACCTACCGTACTATATACATGCTGTACTATCTACCTAGCATACTATCTTGTGTATTTTGGTTTCCCACAGTAGGAACCAGTCCTTTTCCTCAGGACCTCATGATGACTGCCATAATCTTCTAATTATTATTATGTCGGATTATTTTGGTACCTTAGACATAAACCGCAACCTGTAAGACCGTCATGAGTAAACATGGCTTCTAAGTAAATACTCAAGTGACAGGGGTATAATATGTTTGATGGGGGACAAACTGTGTTGAAACAGATGAAGCCACTGGCCTTCACACTTGTCTTGAGGGAGACCCGTAGACTCTTTACATAAGCCAGCCTTCCTTCTCAAGTCCGGAGACAGATCTCTCATGACAATAGGTAGACATGCCTTCACAGGATCGTGAGCTCTTCTGCTTGCTCTGGTATTTTGGTTAGTGGTGTACATGTAAATATAATGACCTCCATGTTCAAGTTAATATCCATTTCCCTCTATTGGTGTTGTCGTATTACGTAAGGCTCTTCTGCTCTGTTTCTTCTTCTTCCTCGTTTTATTAGACGCTTCATTAGGGGCATGTGACGAAAAACCACAATCTGCCACTCAGCGTGTGAGTCACTGGCGAAGTGGTCGAGGTTTGCCATGGTAACGGGGGTTACAGGATGCAAGTACCTTCTTCCAGTCTTTTAACAATGAGACCAAACCTCTGTTAAGTCGGTCACCGGTTGTATGAGTCTAGGAACAATGTTGGCATGTTTCACAAATAAGCTTTTGTGTTTTTGCGTAAAAAGGGAGAAAGAGCATTGAGCCCGCAGGCTGTCTCCTTTAGCTCACGGGAGAAAAATGCAAACCAATTTTCATCCCATTTGCTAAAAGCTTACAGGCTTACTGGATTGATAAAACTACATAGGTCTCGTAAATGCAGAGAACCCATTTCACATTGTTTTGTTTCCTGTAACATTTCCACTTTTAAACTGAGTAAAATGGAAATGTGACACTCTTTAAAAATACGGAGCATGAACCGCAACTCAAAAATAATGTCCCGCAGAATAGGAATGGTGAACTGTACATTCTCACATTTGTCTGTTTTTCCAGAGCAGAAGTGGAAAGAGTCATTTGTGATTTTCATTACATGGATGCCAACACAAATTGGGCAGCCATTTCTCCTTTATGCTAAATTCCCACATCAAAGAGTAATTTACATTTCAATAATACACATTTTCAGACAAGCAAGCTGGGGAGTGAGAGAGACAGACTGAGGGTGAAAGAGGGATCAAGCCTTTTAAAACAAAAGTACATTTTAAAATCAAAGACAAGCGAGAGGGGCTTCTTGTCCTGGAGAAGGATACTGTGGCAGTATGGTCTTGTGTGGTCCCCCTCACACACACACACACACACACTCTGCCTAAGCCTATGAGCTGGCTAGGGCCCTCTCTTGCAACACACCCTGAGCTTTAAAAGGCTGGGCTGAAGGTCTGGGGAGGTCTAGTCTCCTCTCCTCTTTAGCGCAGTGTGGGTCGGTGGGGGAGCTCTTCCATCCTCCTGGACAGCGATGCAGACACCTCCGTTTTGCCGGGCCCCCGGGCTGCCACGGCTCCTCCTGGCCCTGCTCCTGCTCTCACTCGTCGCCGGACTGGCTTCCGCGGAAGGTAAGGCTGGTGAAACCAGCTCTGGGCAGGGGGGACGGACGTGTGACTGGGCTCGCAGGTAACCTCCGCCGTGGTTAGTAAGGGTCCGTGAGTGTGTGAGTGTGGTGCAAGAACTGCGTGTGTGTGTGTGTGTGTGGGGGGGGGGGGTGATCCGGCTTATGTGCAGTGTTATGACACCCGGGGATGGATGGAGTGTTTGTGTTTCCAAGCCGTAATGTTCTATTCAGCTCCCTAACATCGTCATGACAGCTGACCACGGGCAGGATATGGAGACGTCAAGGTGTTTCCGAGCTACTTTTGTCCTTTTCGTTCCCCTCAGAACCCGTTTCTTAGCCCAAAGGTGTTTCCGATGTTTAAAAGTGCCAGAGGAAAGATGTATTCTCAGTTCACTGGACTGTAACATGAAATATTCAGTTTGTTTTTTTTTCTTCCCATTCAGCGGAGCAGGAGAAAGAGAGGGAGCCAGCCTATTGGAACGCTCAGGCCAATGAGACGCTCCAAGCCGCGCTGAGACTCCGCCCTCTAGCGCACCGAGCCAAGAACATCATCCTCTTCCTGGGGGACGGTAAAGAGCCGGAACCTTAGACATACGATAACCAGATGGTGTTTATGTTAAGCATGGCATTATCTGGCATGGCAGAACATGGGGACTTCACCATCTAGCATAGGGATTCCTTTGTCAGTTACAGGAGTAAAACCGGAGGAAATCTGTTGCATAAATAATTGGAATTGTAGTTATTTTTATAGCTGCAAGGCTCGGGCGTGTATCCAACAAATGTGTTTTAAAGAGAGTTCAGCTGCTTTGGGATGCCCACTTAGAGGCAAACTTAGTGCTTTCTGTGTTGGGTGGCAGGATACTCTGTATAACGTTAACGCATGACACATTTATTTTTTAGGAGCTTTTTAAGACATCCAAAGTAAAGGAAAAGCAAGTTCAAGAAGCTTTTTGTTTCTTTTGCCACTTTGTAGGAGTGGAGCTTTTGAGCAATGATTTGATTCACTAAATAACAGTTCACTTGCTCGTCTCTTCAGGATATACAGTTTCCTACGGAATCCATGTAAAGACATCATTGGTCATCCAATTTTAAATGTCCTAAAATGGATGCCACACAACAGAGTCCATTCTCTAATTGATTGTGATGCGATTAAAGGAGTAAAAGAAGGGAAGAACCTCCCCCCCAGAATAAATTTGATCAATAGCAGAGATGCCGTGCTAGATTTCATCTTAGAGTACAGTACAGGGAGGTTCAATCCTATCACGACATTGTTGTCATCTCAATCTGTCACTCAGGAATGGGTGTGTCCACCGTTTCTGCGGCTCGCATCCTGAGGGGCCAGATGGAGGGAAGATCAGGAGAAGAGACGGTACTCGCCATGGAGACATTCCCTTACCTGGCCCTCTCTAAGGTGGGAAGGCACGCTAAACCACCCCCCTCGCTCAACGCTTTCAATCTGTCTTGCAATACATATAGACAACTGTTTGGGGTGCTCGGGTTCATACAGGGACTAAAAAACTCTCTTCAGTCTTCAAGTTAATAGGCTTGTTTGTAACTCGAGACAAGAGATAGATGTGCCTAACGCTTTTCCAGTACAGATTGAATGCAGCTCCATGTGGAACTGTGGCGGTGTGTGGAAAATGTGTCTGTATGTGTGTGTTGGGAGTGGGGGGGGGGGGGGGGGGGGGGGGTTAGTTCATTCTGCATGCTTTGTTGTCTTGACATGTTGTATCTTGTCTGATTGTACTCCAGTTTAGTTAAGTCGTCTTGGGGGGTTTGTGGGAAAATGTTCCATAGATTAAGTAGACTTTGGAAATGGAAATGCAACCATTGCGGTGAAGGCTGGAAACAGAAGAAAAAGGTTCAGAATTCAAACTTGTAGCCAAGCATTTTCCTCATATGATTTCTGGTCCCATTGAGCTTCACATTCATAAAGACACACTGGGATGGAGAACTGGAAACCTGACAGTGATTGAATGACCTCTGCTTTCGGAACGGTCAACACAGATACACTGCAAACTTGTTTACTTGTTTACAAGGCTTAAAAAGAGACTTTGGACGTTGGACTTCAGTAGCTGTTGCACCCTAACTGTCACACAAAATGATCCAACCCTCTTGGTGAACTTCTTAGTTGTTATGGTTCTGTTGTTTCTTAATTTGATCAATTGTTGTGACACACATTTCTTTTTAAAATGCAAACCTGTTGTAAAATGTCTGACTGCATTTGGAAAATGCTCCAAATTGTGCAAAACAATGTCTGGTATGCAAACATATTAACATTGCCATATGTATTCCCAAATTTGTGTTCATATGTTGCTCCGTACAGACGTACAGTGTGGATAAGCAGGTAGCAGACAGCGCTAGCACAGCTACAGCGTACCACTGTGGAGTGAAGGCTAATTCCAAGACCGTGGGCCTCAGTGCCAATGCAGTGGCCTACGAATGCAACACCACCTTCGGTAATGAAGTGTACTCCGTGCTACATCGCGCCAAAGCACAAGGTAAGATGAACCACTGCATGGGCAGGTCCACATTCTACATACAAGCGAGGCAAAATACACTAAACTTACAAAACACACCAAACCATACAAAATACACTAACCTTACAAAATACACCAAAACATACAAAATACACTAACCTTACAAAATACACCAAAACATACAAAATACACTAAACTTACAAAATACACCAAAACATACAAAATACACTAACCTTAGAAAATACACCAAAACATACAAATTACACTAAAATGACAAAATACATCAAAACATATAAAATACACAAAATATACTAAACATTCAAGATGTACAAAATACACCAAACATACAAAATGCATACATGCATACACACACACATACATACATACATACGTGCAGCTCACCGTCACTACACACCCAACCAGCCACCCAACACATTTCACAGACCTTACCCTGTGCTAGACTTCACCCCAGCATGTTATCAAGCTAAATGCACCACCGTCATGGACAGATTGTCAGTAGCACTCAGACTGGGGATTTAATTGGAAACGCATGAGAGCCCATGAAGGCAATATCGCAAAACACAGTGTCCTTTTTTACACACAAAATCCTTTAATAGCCTAAATAATTCAACTAATTTCTATAAGGGGTCTTGCAACGATGATTCCTAAAGTACAGTTATTACAAGTAAGGACAATCTTACTGGTCTCAGACCCGGTCTGTCTCCATGAACACAAAACAACGTTGCTTGTGCTATCTACACAGCCAGTCAATAGAACTACTTTTTCTCAAATAGTTTGTTAGTTAGCTAAGTCTAGTTTACTGTCAAAATCAGGATACAATTTGAGGACACTAATTAAATAAAGTGGCCAGTAGCTTTGTTTGCATGTTGCCTGAGAATTCAGTGGCATATTTATGTTCCTGTGACGCAGTCGTAATAAAGGTTCACCACAGCATACCCAAGTTTCTCATAATTGGCAAGAACGCGGTTTTCTTTATTAGTTTGAATGGGTGACAGAGCTCTCCTGGAAAACAGTTCATCTAGATAGCAATGGAACCATAGAGGCGGAGCTTGGACAATGTTCATGATTTACTCATAAACGTAATGTGAAGTGCAATGTTCTTAAGTCATTATCTACTGTTGTAAACCAATTGTCCAATAATAAAGGGTGGGGTTATCTTGTTGAAAAGGGAATTTTCCATTTAATTAGATTTTATTTCTTGTAGGTAAGGATTAATTCCAGGTCATTTCTACAGCCTGGGCACAGAAGACTTTAAATGCAGTGACTGTCCCAGACGTCACGGGTGTAGAGTTGTTGGGTCACGCCGACGCAGAAATCCCCTTTGAAATGTAGAAGTCCCGAAAGCCTCGGTGTGTTTGCCCAAAGAAGCTGGCATGAAAAATCACGTGGGAAACAAAATCTAATGAAATCACTAAAGACTCAGGCGGTTAATCCGAGCCTCAGTTGACTCCGTCACGGTGATTTAGGGAAACATGCTCCGGGCTCCTCGGTGGCCCTCAGCGTTGGCGCGTGTCCTTGGCGCGGTTGGCACGCGGACGCTGATCAGCCATGTGTTCCAGGGAAGTCGGTGGGCATCGTGACCACTACGCGGGTCCAGCACGCCTCCCCGGCTGCCGCCTACGCCCACTCGGTGAGCCGAAGCTGGTACAGCGATGCCGACATGCCCGCCGCTGCCCGTCGCCAGGGCTGCGTGGACATCGCCACCCAGCTGGTGACCAACGTTGACATCGACGTAAGTCCTCGCCCGGCGGCTCATAGGTAACTCTGCCCGCAGGAAGCCAACAGGAGATGTGTGGGAGCCGTTTAGGACTGTATGTGTACCCTTGTTCAGTCTGGCATTGTGGCTGTATAACTCTCACGCCCACAAACACACACACGATGCCCAAGTATTCAGTGCCTGTGTCTTCTGCCGTAACGAGTACTAAAGTATTCCCATGCCGTGTGTGGGAACAGGTGATTTTAGGTGGGGGTCGAATGTACATGACCCCGAAGGGCACCCCAGATCCAGAGTACCCCACTTCCTCATCCCGGAAAGGGGATCGCAGAGACAAGCGGAACCTGATTGATGTGTGGATGAAAGCGCGTCAGGTACTTCCTCACTCTGTCCCCAGATCTGCTATGGTTTCAGGATTTGCCAAATTAGGAAACATGCCATCTACTTATCCCAAAGAACGCAAGCAAATTCCCTGAGTCTGAGAATTGCGATAGCAGAGGATGTTGTGGGTGTAACTCTAGTATAAAAATCCTTAAGAAACTGCAATCCAGTTTTAGAACACAAAATATATATATTTAGGAATCATCTCTGTCTGTTAGATGGTTGTAGCCTAAAGAGCCCAGCATCTCTGTCTGTTAGATGGTTGTAGCCTGAAGAGCCCAGGGCTCGCTAGCTAAGGTCCATTTCTGTGGCCCATCTGTGGCACCTGGAGGAATGCACCCATTGGTGCGTGAACACGACCACTTCACTCTGATTGGCCGATACGTTTGTGGGCAGAGCAGTGGCAGCGATTCAGCCTAAGAACATTTTCAGGATCATGGATCAGTAGGCATGAGTAAGGGTCCTCTGGGATGTATTGATTTTCCATGGAAGTTGCCCGGAAGCCAAGGATCCAGTTGCCCCCCATCACCACCGGGGTGACGACCTATCAGGATGTCAATGATCCAGTTGTCAAGGATCCCCCCCCATTACCACCCTTATGACAACCAGTCCACTCACAACACCTTATGACAACCAGTCCACACACAACATCTCATGACAACCAGTCCACACACAACCCCTTATGACAACCAGTCCACACAACCCCTTATGACAACCAGTCCACATACACACCAGTCCACCCTGCTGCAGTTGATCACATTTTATTTGGCTTTATGTCCCATTCAACTGCTAAGTAGGGCAGGATCCAGCCTGCAGGTTTTGATTGGCTGCCCTTTCACTGCCGGAGAACCTAATAATTGGGTTTGCAGCCCCAGAGCATGTTCTCTGTGTACCCTCCAGTAACAGGACCCGGACTGCCAGGCACGTACCCCGTGTATCAGGCGATGGCAGAGGGACGTTAAGAAAATGCATGGTGAAAATAGAATTATTACCTAAAATGGGCGCCTTGAACCAGAGGTGAGGCCCAGCCCCTGTTAGCTGGCCAGGGTTTGGGTCTGGCAGTCGGATAAACCTGGGGCATATTTTACTTTGTAACACTCTAGCACCTCCATGTGGCGGTTTGGACGCCTGTGAGCACCGTCGAGGTGGAAGGCCGGTTCAGTGTGACCATGCTGACGTTTGTCAACATTCCATGTTTGTCAACATAGCCCAAGTGTGCTGGGAGTTGCGCACATTAAGCAAGGCTTTAATTACATATCTTACATATATAATCAAAATATGCCATATAGCATTTTAGAAGTGTAATATTTGCACATATTTTTCTTATGGTTTAAATATATCAAGTACCACTGGCAGTCATGCATTAATATAACAAACCCACAAGGCTGTTGCTACAAACTGAACCTGCCGTTGTCCGAACATGGGGAATATGCAGCATGGAACTTTTCTTTACTACTTAATTGCCAGTATAAATGTTGGGTGTGACGGATTCTGTCTTATCTTTTAAACCCAATGGACAGCTATGACTCTCACTGTGACCCCCGTGATCCATTTCTAATTTCAGAACAAGGAATCCCAGTATGTTTGGCACAAAAAGCAGTTTGATGAGATCAACCTGAAGACCACAGACCGTCTCCTAGGTAGGCCCGGCTTTACCAACCCACACAAACACACTAAAATATGGTTGTAAAAACCACTCCCTGAATAAAAACCACTCCCTGAGTAAAAACCACTCCCTGAGTAAAAACCACTCCCTGAGTAAAAACAAATCCCTGGTAAAAACCACTCCCTGTGTAAAAACCACTCCCTGAGTAAAAACCACTCCCTGAGTAAAAACCACTCCCTGAGTAAAAACAACTCCCTGGTAAAAAACACTCCCTGAGTAAAAACAACTCCCTGGTAAAAAACACTCCCTGAGTAAAAAATAAAAGAAAAACATGCAACCTTCTATCACCCGGTCTGGTAAAATCCCAAAGTGTGTTGTAGATATTGTGGCGTTTTAAAGGCCATCTCATATTGGGCCTCAGAAACAGTGCCTGCTAACATTTCAATGTCTGTAATCCTTTTACAAATGTAACCCTGCCCTAGTAATAAATGATAGCCTTTCACAGAGGTTTTTTCTGGGCGTTGATGTCTTCCTGATATAGACGTAGTGACTGAGGGGCTCTAACATGCTGTCATTAACTGATACCACAAGGTGAACTACTGTCTCCAGTTTGTTTCTCTTCCCCCACCTGTCCGATTCCCCGTTGTGGCGCCAGGTCTCTTTGAGCCTAAGGACATGCGGTTTGAATGTTTCCGGAACACCTCACGCGACCCATCCATCGTTGACATGACCGAGAAGGCAATTCAAATCCTCAGCAAGAACCCCAATGGCTTCTTCCTCTTCGTGGAAGATGAGTACCTCCGTTTGATTAGAGCACATACAGTACTACTACATACCGCTTTGTGTCTGATACGGCAAGACCTTCTCAAATGAGGAATTTATCCGAACTCCCAACCTAATAATGTTTTGACAATACTGACTGCTTATTATGACTGTGGCTGCCGAATAGTATTTTATTAGTGAATCGTTTTTAGTGATTCACTTCCCCACACACACACACACACACTATTTCAACCAATCATCAAGTCACACTGTCCTCACGCTAAAGACACCGTCTGACCGATCCCGTTCTTTCTTCACGAGGGAGAATCGACCACGGCCACCATGACGGCATTGCCAAGCTGGCACTGACCGAGGCCGTCATGTTCGACCGGGCGGTTCAACGGGCCTCCCAGCTCACCAGGGAATCGGACACGCTCACCGTCGTCACCGCAGACCACTCCCACGTCTTCACCTTCGGGGGCAACACGCCCCGGGGGAACCCCATCTTCGGTACGGCCCCGTGGCAACGCCCTCAGCGGGTCAGAAGACACGGCGCGTCGCACTAACTGACTATTGCGATTTATTTTCTGTAGATGTCGGTGTCGGGCATAACATTTCACTTTCACCCCCCGTCGTTCAAGGTTTGGCACCAAAAAAGGCGGATGACAGGATGCCGTTCACCAGCATCCTGTATGCCAACGGCCCTGGATACGTTCACGCCAACGGGACACGAGGAAACATCACTTCAGTGGATTACTGTAAGTACATTAGTGCTGCTATGGTTACAGTGGACTGTGTGTGCGCTGGACCAAGAACCTAAGGCCATTTTTTTATTGAATTCCCCCATCTTGCCCCAATCTCCCTCAATCCCCCATTTTGCCCCAATCTCCCCCAATCCCCCATTTTGCCCCAATCTCCCCCAATCCCCCATCTTGCCCCAATCCCCCCCGGGTTGCCAGACGATGAGGAGTACATGCAGCAGTCCGCCGTGCCCCTGGACTCAGAGACCCACGGGGGCGAGGACGTGGCTATCTACGCCAAGGGCCCCATGGCCCACCTCTTCCACGGGGTCCAGGAGCAGAACTACATCGCCCACGCCATGGCCTACGCCGCCTGCCTCCCGCCCTACACGGACTGCCCCCCACACCCTCCCGTCTCGGGGGGACAGAGTCGCCTCCCGCCGGAGTCGCTCCTTGGTCTGGCCTGCCTCCTCTGGCTGCTGAACAGATGACGACACTCCACAGGACACGCGTGTGCCGGGCATGTGGTTCCCTGTCACCACGCCCGACGCTGTGTGTCAACACGCCCGACGCTGTGTGTCACCACGCCCGACGCTGTGTGTCACCACGCCCGACGCTGTGTGTCACCACGCCCGATGCTGTGTGTCACCACGCCCGACGCTGTGTGTCACCACGCCCGACGCTGTGTGTCACCACGCCCGACGCTGTGTGTTACCATGCCTGATGCTGTGTGTTACCACACCGACGTGTCCAAGGAAGGTGCGTCTGACAGTGGTTTGGACGGACAATGGGGAAGAAATTAGGTAGCTAAGAGGGCTCAACCTGAAAGACAGAAGAGACAAGAGATTTTGAAGCAGGGCTGTAACTTTGATACCTGCGTCGTATTGTGGGACTTGACAGGGACTTGAACCCAGGCCCCGAGAAGGCCAATCCATATGTTTCCTGCCAGTTATAACGCCAAATCAAACTGAGGGGTTTGTAAGATCTCATTAAGATTCAAGACCTCACCAAGATCTCATTGAGATTAAACTAGTGCGGGTGACTGAGATCAAACAACAATAGACAACAATTGCCAACACATTATATTTTTAGGACGTTTGTACTTTTAATGTATGTGGAGGTGTATATGTTTACATTTTTTTATCACCTAGATGCATTTGAATAATATTGTTTTACTTTTGCTTAATAACCTCTATCTCTTTATCCCACCAACTTCCAACCGCTTCTGTAGACCTGCAGTGAAGGTTGGATTGTCTTGAATGACTGAATGCGCTGAAACAGTTAATCTGTGTAGACGGACTTGAGTCAGAACTCCTCTATCCCCAGAGAAGCATGTATGACTCCAAGACATAAATCAATGAAGTGAAAGGGGAGATAAAAAAAAGAATATCCCAGACACAGTTCAAACCTAGTCTTGGACTCAAAAAAGCAATTCAATAAATGTTTCAGATACTTTTGAAGAACATTATCATTACTTCTTGAATACATTTTAAACATAGAGGATGTTTGCCAAAAAATACATTAACACCTTTTTGTTTTGTCACTGAAATTCAGTGAAGCAGTGAGAACATTCCTAGATTAAGTTAGTTCCTCTCGTGCAAGTTTGACCACAAGAAACCTGAAATGACCAGCCTTTTAAAGCTGCTGTCTGATAATAATAATTGACCTCCTATTTTGTGCTGGATTTGTAATATGTTGTGATATGAGTAGAATCTATAAGTAGAATCACTATCATACCTCAATGACCCACACAATGTCAGGTTTGAAAGCGTGGGGCTTTGATAACATGGTGCACCAAACCACACATACATGGATTTTTGGATTTACTAAACAGTAATTTTTTTAACCAGCAACAAAAAATGCATCTTTAAGGGAAAATGCTTGGAATGAATCCCTGAAACCAATCCAAAAGTTATATTTCTGACGAAAGTTTTGGACAGGTAACAGATTACATTCAGAAAGTAATTTACCCAATCTTGTTCTTAGTCCGCGGCTAGACATGTCCTTGGAATAGACAACAGCACATTATACATTTACCAGGTGTGTTTTTTTTACCATGTTATTAATTTGAATGGTTGGCTTGCCCAGTGGTGACAAAGTTAAACGTTGTCCTATTTTTGTTCTGAGACAGTTCAAGAATACATGCTCGCACCAAACTGTGTTATGTACAATGTCAACCAATAAACAGGAATTTAACTGCAACAAGATTTTAGGTTGTTTTATACCTCTCTGTTATTATAATTCTCAGATTGTGTAGCATTATACTCATTTATAAAAAAAAAAAATCTATTTTCTATTCAGACCTTCGTGTATTTTTATACATTTGCAGAAAAGTGTTTTGAATATTTTGAAAAATAAAACATTCCATTGGTTTCTTTGCATTCTCCATGGCTCCACTTTCCAAAGACTTCCTCCCCAGCCGAACACATACTTTCTCCGATGTTAAATGTGCCTTCTACATACATCCAGGCTGTTTAATGGTTTGTCTGCGTGGTCACATGATATTATTGTATCTATGGTATCGATGTATCTATTGCATAGGGGTTCCAATGAGTGACAATGTGTGTATTGCCAGGTTTACACATGCGCCCTTTGAACCCAGCATGTCCATAAAGGGAACAACAGTCGTGAAAATCTTCAGATGCCCTGATGGTATCATCAATCTCATCATGGTAAATCAACACACCTTAACAACGGTTGGATTAATCCTATTTATTTCGGTGGATTGGACGTTGTCCGTGATTCCAGGTAAACACAATCTAGTTGCTTTTGAAAGTTTCATATAAGAATCGAGGTATTTATATGTTATCGGAAAATAAATAAGCGACTGACAGGTGTCTACTCCCTCATTATGTATAATCAGACATTAGAGACACATTTTACGCAAATATGTATGTATTCATATTTAAAATAAACGATTTCTGAAGTATAACACATACTGTGGTTTATACGTTTTATTCTACACAAGCAAGGCACATGTTCTGTGTTTGAACGGTTCTGTTGTATTAGCAGGTAAAACAGAGTTCTTTCTTTTCAATGCTCAGTTATGATATGGAGGAACATTTGAGCATCCCAGACCCATCAACGTGAAAACGCTGTCATTCTGTCCCTGAACATGACGGTTAATCCCAATTCCTGTATGTCACTCTGTGTCAGAGCGTTTGCTGAATGACAAAAGTGTGAATGTGTGAACGTCCGATGGGCATTAACCCCGAAAGGGTACGCTTGTTTACACCTGCTGCTCATCTAAGTATTAGCATTTAAAACAGGTATCATCTCCACCAGGCACAGCCACAAGAGTGGCCACCCTCCAGAGCCCGGCTCCTCTCTAGGTTTCTTATTATGTTCCTGTCTTGTAGTTTTTTCTAGCCCCCTGCTCAGGGCAGTATTGCCTGCTATGTGGGCTTTTAGGCTGGGTGTTTGTATCTGCACTTTGTCACGAACGCTGAAATGCAATAAAAAGTGCTTGATAAATATAACATTGATTGATCACTAGGAATACTGGTGCTTGACAACATGTTGACGCTCTTCCTCAGAGAATGAGGTGCGTCCAAGCTTCTGGAACAACAAAGGAAAGCAGGCTCTGCACAAGGCCTTGAGTTTGAAGCCCAATGTCCACCGCGCTAAGAACTCTATTCTTTTCTTGGGAGATGGTAAGTAATAGAGACCCAGGATTTTGTGCTTAAAAAACCTCCCTGGAATGTAATACTTTGTGCTGTTTTTCAGAATCGTATTAATGACTGTTATGATATACAACGCGTTATCTATTATTGTGTGTGTTTAAGCAAAAGGTCACACAAGCGATGCATATCTGTATTCTGTTCTACATGTTTTACAGCACCCAACCCTACAATATTAGAGTTACAAATAAAGCCAATACATAACCAGGGTTTATCAGCAGAACTTAGTCTTTCTGATTCGCTGATAATAGTTGAGGGCAGGGTCCAGGAAACAGGGAATGAAGGCTGTGCGTCTTTCGGGATATGTTTTATCTTTCAGTCCTTCCAGAAAAGTGTAATTAAGCCTTTCAGGTAAACAGATTTATTGCACAGCTTTGTGTTCATTTCCTTATTTGGATTCCATTTAGCTGGAGCCATAGCAACTGAAAATCATCACGGGGTCCAACGTTCAACACAAAGAAAAAATGCATTTCAGGCAAAAAATGGTTTACATTTAACCATAAAATAATAAATATAATAATAATAATAATATATGTGGGTATTTAAGGAGAACCTGTATGAAGGCTGTGGGTATTTAAGGAGAACCTGTATGAAGGCTGTGGGTATTTCAGGAGAACCTGTATGAAGGCTGTGGGTATTTAAGGAGAACCTGTATGAAGGCTGTGGGTATTTAAGGAGAACCTGTATGAAGGCTGTGGGTATTTAAGGAGAACCTGTAAGAAGGCTGTGGGTATTTAAGGAGAACCTGTATGAAGGCTGTGGGTATTTAAGGAGAACCTGTATGAAGGTGTGTTTCTTCCTGTGTCCATGAAGGCATGGGTGTCCCCACGGTGACAGCAGCACGCATCCTTAAAGGACAGAAGAGGGGAGGGACTGGAGAGGAATTTGTTTTGGCCATGGACACATTCCCATATCTCGCACTATCAAAGGTCAGCCAAAGACTGTGCCACCCCAACTCCATTTTCCTGCTATGTCAGATACTTCACAGAGGGCTTTAGTGTGTCATCTGCCTTGAATTAGCCCACGGCTGTGGACATAAGGTGCGGTTAACAATAATAGGATATATACCATTACTGGTGTAATTAGAGTGCTTTTACCAGACGTTTCCATTCCACTGTCACACAATCAATTCAGGAAATACACGATTCAAGTAAAAACGGCACATAGATAAAACCGGCACGTGTTCATTACCGCTACTGTTTTCCACCCGGCAGACGTACAACGTGGACAAGCAGATGCCCGACAGTGCCGGCACCGGCACCGCCTACCTGTGCGGGGTGAAGGCCCGATACGGCACTTTGGGTCTGAGCGCGTCCGCAATACGCAAGAATTGCAGCAGTACCTTCGGCAACGAGGTCAAATCCGTCCTTCACCGAGCCAAGATGGCAGGTAGCGGCTAATTAAAGCCACCGTATACTGGCACATAAGATTTATCGGTTGCCCTCCCAACGTCACTGTAGTTTTTCCTGGCGGCCATCTGCGAGGAGGCCTTTGAGGAGTACCGGGGAACTAGTGCCATACGTTGGCCGCCGGTCTGACACCACGTTGCACTTATCTTTTCAGAGTCAATCGGCTGAACCTTGGCATGAGTACAACTCTGTTGTTCCGGTGCGTTACAGGGAAGTCTGTGGGCATCGTCTCCACGGCCCGCGTGCAGCACGCCTCGCCAGCGGCCAGCTACTCTCACTCTGCCGACCGGGGCTGGTACTCCGACGCAGACATGGAGCCCGCGGACATACAGGCGGGGTGCCGCGACATCGCCTATCAGCTGGTCCACAACACGGACATCAACGTGAGACACCGGTGGTCACAGCAGATAACACACGGACGGCGTCCGCAGTCCATTCCTTGCCACGTCTGTTGTGACAGGTCCTTGCCACGTGTGTGGTGACAGGTCATTGTCACGTGTGTGGTGACAGGTCCTTGCCACGTCTGTGGTGACAGGTTATTGCCTCGTCTGTTGTGACAGGTCATTCTCGGTGGAGGACGCAAGTACATGTTTCCCAACACGGTAAAGGACCCAGAGTACGCGACGACCACAGGGGTGCGTGGAGACAATGTTGACCTCACCGCTGTGTGGCTCAGCAACAGAAAGGTAAATGGCTGCAGACATGACCCCTGACCCCGTGGGATTAGCAGCCTACAATTGTATCCATGACTCAGTTTTCAACTGGGTTATTCTGGGCTGAAGGTGTTTTCACATTAGCTATGACAAACGTGGTGATTGGTCCCCCATGACGTTGTGGTATCTGATGCCAGTCGGATGCACAATTTGGACAATCAGATGACTTCCGCTTTTCGACACTAATCGCTGGACAGCGTTAACCACACCACAACTGTCTGTCCCTTATAGAATGCAAGGTATGTGTGGAACAAAGCCCAGTTAAATGCAGTGGATCCCGAGAAAACTGACTACCTCATGGGTAAGTGTTACAGATTTCAAGGGGTAGTCTTTTCCCAGAAACAGTAATCATGAACAATTTTCCACTATGATTAACCTTCCCAGTAGTCTCCGGTGAAGTCAGACAATCATGTAGTAACTGGACGGACAATCATGTATAACTGGACGGACAATCATGTAGTAACTGGACGGACAATCATGTAGTAACTGGACGGACAATCATGTAGTAACTGGACGGACAATCATGTATAACTGGACGGACAATCATGTAGTAACTGGACGGACAATCATGTAGTAACTGGACGGACAATCATGTAGTAACTGGACAGACAATCATGTAGTAACTGGACATGTGGGTTAGAGGGATATTGAAGAAAGAACAATGTTAGCAGCCTGCTGAAATTTTCATAAAAATCCCAGGACATTTTCGGACAGACTGAACTTTTCCTTTGAAATTTACTTTATGCGATACCCTCCTTTGTTCTGCATCAACTCAACTAAAATAAAACATTTAATTTCTAAACGTACCTGGGGATTTGTCTGTGTGTGTTTTCCCATTCAGGCCTGTTTGAGCCAGGCGACTGCCGCTATGAGTTGGAACGTGACTCAACCATGGACCCCACTCTCACAGAGATGGTTGAAAAGGCTATCAGGATTCTCAGCAAGAACCCCAAAGGCTACTACCTCTTCGTGGAAGATGAGTATTGATGTAGCTTTTTGGTTCCCGAAAAACTAATTTGGGTTCCAACAGAACACTTTTGTGGTCCTTGTAGGATTCTCTATGAAAACCCCCCCAAAAAAAAAATATATGAAGGGTTCTACAATTGGGACAGCTGAAGAACCCTTAATTTCTAAGTGTGATACTTCCCCCAGGCCCTCGGGCAACATCTTTCTAAATGATGACATCAGAGCCAAGAAACCAAGGAGGATATAAGAAAGACAAGTAGTTCTCAGTATAAATGATGGGAGTATTTGGGGATGTAAAACACATCAGAAATGGAGGTGTAAGTTAGGCTACTTACCTCAAGTTTGATGACCTCAAGAATTTCACAAAGCTAGTGTTGACATTTGATGGATTACATTTAGTTGACAATTCTCCGTACCAGGTCCAGGTTTGACGGCCTCTTGGATCCTGGTGCAAAGAGGGGGGGAGACAGAAACACTTAATTGATGATCGTTTTCTTCCTCCATCTCAAGGGGGAGAATCGATCACGGCCACCATAGCAGTAAGGCCAAACACGCCTTGACGGAGGCGGTGGAGTTGGACAATGCCATCGAGCGGGTGGCAGAGCTGACCAGTGAGCTGGACACCCAGACCGTAGTCACTGCTGACCACTCTCATGTCTTCTCCTTCGGAGGTCACTCCGACAGAGGGAACCCTATTCCAGGTACACTGGATCTCATTGTTAAGGAGGCCCTAACCCTTCCATGAACTATAATGCTAGTCTAGCCGAGCAAGACGGAGGGCATCACATTTTCTCCATTTGTAATGTTCATCCAAGGAATCAGCAGTGGCAAGGCTGATGACGGCAAGCCTTTTACCACCCTACTGTATGGAAATGGACCTGGATTCAAGGTAGTCAATGGATCACGGCCAAGCGTGACTGCAACAGAAGCAGGTAACTGCTGTTTTTCTGAAAATAATCCTGCTAGATGTCAGTGACAGTTAGACACTGTTACACATGACATGCCACACTCTAAAATAAAAGGCTCTTAGAGTGTCCTTTACTTGAAAACTACGGGGAAAGTTCTTCGAAGTACAAAAGTTCAAAGGTTATTGCAAAAGTTGATCCTTAAAGAAGACTATGAACAAACTTCAACAAACAGCACTGGAAAATAGTTTTTTTTAGCAAAAAAAATTGTTCTGCAAAATAGTTTATTAAGGAAACAGTAAAAAGAGAACTTACGGGAAGAACCCCTGAAGGCTCCTCCAAAAACACTCTGTAGAGTGCAGCACCATCTAGTGGTTGTGAATTATATAGGCTGCATAAATAAGGCCACATTAAAGACAATTAAAGTCAGTTTTAAAATGTCAACGTGTTTAATATGTTTATCAATACCAGTAATAATCAAAACTGACAACAAATCAACTGTGTCTTTCAATCTGGGACACGGTTGTTTCTCCTGTCGGGTTTTCAATTGAAATAACACACATTGTTTGATGTCCTCTCTCTCACTTCCACCCATGTTCCATCAGCTGCCACTGGTTATGTTCAGCAGTCAGCCGTGCCTCTGGACTCAGAGACCCACGGTTCGGAGGACGTGGTCATCTTCGCCAAGGGCCCCATGGCCCACCTCTTCCACGGGGTCCAGGAGCAGAGTTACATCGCCCATGCCATGGCCTACGCGGCCTGCGTCCCGCCCTACACGGACTGTGAAATGCCAGATCTGGAGCCTGAGGGGGATCACGCAGGGACCATTCACCCCAGCGTGGTGGTCCTGCTCCTGGGACTAATACCAGCCTTGCAGCCCCTCATACCTGTGTAGTTCTGGGATAAATGGAGCAGGGTTGGATTCAATTGGATTGGAAAATACACATTCAGAAAGGGTTTGGTATTTCTTAATATGGTGGATTAATAGCATGGTGCAACACTGCCATTTGTTCAATGTATCTAATCTATGACATCTACAGAGGCTCTGTACAAGTGTATATATATATATCCAAATGTATTTTGCCAAGGGTTTTACTATTTATATGTAGAAATTGACAAATACATTTCTAAAAAGGCATATTTTTTCATTTGTCAGGTGTTGATGTATTAACAAAACTTAAAATGTAACTTTCTGCTTAGAGCTCATACACGCAAAAGCCATTTTCAAAAGCAACTCCAACATATATTACCTTTGAAGGTAAACTGTCACAATGAACAGAATCAATTGGTTATTATACAAAATAGGCTAAAATGAATGTAACACCTGGTTAAGTCAGTCATTTACTTGTCTAAATTAACCTTTCGGAATAAAGAAAAATACAGTAAACCCATCTTGGATTTATGTGGGATATGGTTTTGTGCCTATTCATTTTTCACAATTGAATAAAAATGTAAAGATATTTCAACATCATTTGTAACCCTCCTGAACAGTATGGAACCAAACCATCACATTTCTCAATAAAAGAAAGTGCCCTGGCGTCAAATCTTTTCTTAATTCTAAATCTAAAAATGTGAAAAAGTGAATAAGTGAGAAACCAGGTGCTCCATCATGTTGCTAATGTCACCAAGTGGACAAGTGACATGTTCTTCATTATCTTGGTTAGGCAGAAAGTAGACACCAAACTTCAAAGGGAAGGTTAAACATCCAAGTTCTTTAATTCAACTACGCTTCCAGGTTTCACAAAACACAGTAAACACCAAGTAAACCCCTTCCACTGAAACATTCAGCCAGCCTGCATATGTCTTGGACAGTGCATCAACACTGAGTCATTTCCGGAGCATCGACGTAACTAACCCACAAAGCAGTGGGAGATTTACATAAACACCCTCTGAAATCACCTGATACACACGTTTACAAATAAAAGGTTTTTGTGATATCAATCGCATAAAAAACTGCCCTCATCCTCATCCAATGAACTAGTTTCCATTGGAAAAACAGACAGCGGGGTTTACCAAAAGCAATGCAGAATCATAGTCTATTACTATAATTACGTTAGTTTTATGTTGAGTTAACAGCCGGATACAGGTTGTTGGATTAGGTAGGCCGATTCCAAGGAAACAGTCAAACAAAACCCAACACTGAAATAGAGGTGTTTAAGTTACTACATTCACCTACAAACGATATCGGTTCTTACTAATGGAAACATCTGCAAACTGGGCCCACCTGAAGCAGAAACGTTTTTTTACACTTGGCGATTGTTTTGTCCACAGCCCACACCCACAACTCTTACGACAGACATCAACTCACAATGTACGGTGGCGCCTCTGACACAAGATCACGGACCCCCACTAACACCAATGCCATCCGGGAATTAAGCCTATGTGTATTTGCATATTTCTGTATTAATAACAAAATACAACAACAAAAAATCTCTCAATTGTCTTTTTAAATATGGGAATATTTGGCTCCGAAAACGATGTCATTGGTTAAAATTCTGACAGGCATGTCCCAGCATTAACCAATCTGATATCTGCTATTACTAGTAGGCGCGATATCGCCTGATTTGTCCAGTGGTGCCATAGAGGCGTGTTTCTTGTACTTGGAGGGAACTTCAACCAGAGGGGGAGTCGAAGATGATATATAAAATGATAAACAATGGTGCTAACAAACGTTAGCTGTGAGCTACTTATGTTTGGTCAATGCAAATTTACCAGAATTGCGAAACCTATACGGGATTTTAAAAAGTTGATTTATAACCAACGCGGATAACTCCCGGAAAATGTATACAATATGCACGCGAACTTTTGTTGATTTTTTTTAAAGCCTAAACTAGCTAGCCATTTGTAGCTAGTTAGCTATGTGTTGGTAACACAGCTTTGCTCAACATATTACTAGATACTGCGCCAGTAATCATGCATCGAAGCCGGACCAGTCTGGCATCACAGCTTTGCAAAGCCTTAAATGACGGAGAACCTAGGTAAAGTTCTGAAAAATAAATGTGGGTAAACATTGAAGCGCAGTTTGCTCTATTCTAGTCTATATTTGCTAGACGTTTGTCTCTGTACACGTGGATGGTGTTTTGTTTGAAATCGTGATTTCATTGATGTCCTTTGTAACGTTTTTAGAACTGTGCAGATTCTATTGAGCCAAGGAGCAAATCCAAATCTTGTTGGAAGTGAAGGTGTTGCAGCTGTCCATTTGGCGGTAGGCAAAGAGACGGAGAAGAGTATCAGGTGTCTGAAGTTAATTCTGCAACATGGGGCGGACCCTAACGTCAGGTAGAACAAATTCCACGAATGCCTGCGCTTTGTTTTTCAATCTGCAGGACATGTTCCCTCATTATGCTATATCGCAATACATGGCTATAAATAAATATATATATGCTTCTAAAAGGTATATGGTACCAAATAGCTAAGCCTTTTCATTCAGTTACTTTTTTCCCTCTCAGGTCTTCAGAAGGCTTGACACCCCTGCATGTGGCAGCGATATGGGGTTGCTATCAGAACCTCAAGATGCTGTTAAAGAATGGAGGGAACCCCAACCTCAAAGATCTGGTGAGAGACGTTTCCCTTAAAATACATTGTCCATCCCTTTTTTACATTTCTGGTTTTATGGGAAAGCAGTCTAAGAATGAGAGAAGTTACTGGAAGCCCCTGTTCTGTGTGTTGTTTCCTAAAACAACTCTCCTTTTCTCAGTCTACTTTTTGTTGTTCTGTGTGGTTGTTATGAATACACTAAATACCGGGCAGTCTCTGCTATCAGTTTGTTTTGTACTTCTTCCCGACCACTTTTGGGATCTCAGAAAGCAGTGCTACTTCACTGGGTTATGTTGTCTGCAGGAAGGGAACAAGCCCGGTGATCTGGCAAAACAACAGGACAACCGCAGGTGTGCCCACTTGCTTCAGGAGTACCAGTCTCAGTCACTCGAGGAGGAGGAAGATTTGCCTCAGTTCCAGTACTGTAAGTTAGGGGTGGTTGGCTAGATTCAGTCTTGTGGCAATATATCTATTTTGTGTTCTGTGAACAGCTACAGGGTAAAGTCATTTATGGAGAAAACAAATTGACAAAGGGACTACTCTCAACTTATCCCCGAAATGATGTGTTTGTAACGGTATAGCAATAACTTAAACTGAAAAACTCCCATACCTGTATGTTTTCTTTCATGTTTGTGAGGCAAATTGACCTTGCCCATTCCGGTGGATGACTAAGGGAGTTGGGCCAGTGTGTCACCTCATTTTATTTGTGGTAAAGCAAGATGTCATGGAGGATGACCAAAGACTTTAAAATCGACTATCTTAATTGGAGTAAACAACATTTAGATTAGTTGGCTGGATTTCCAAGGGGTGCCAATGATTCAAATGATTTGAGTGCAATGTCCAGGCCATTTAGGTGCCTAGATGCTTATTGACTACAAGCTGTGTCATATCACACTTTAACACCTGTTTCATGCAACAGGACTTGTTTACTGCTCTGACTATTACGTTGGTAACCGGTTCAAATAGCAATAAGACCCATCCAGGTAGGCGGTATATGGCTGTTATACCAAGTCCAGAAATAACGTATATTAACTATATACCACACACCCTTGAACCTTTCATAAATACTATTTTGATTTGTAAATACCATTTTCTTTTCTTGCAGCTATATACAATGGGCAAAGAGACACGTCAAGTTCATCAGAATCTGATGAGTTCAGTGTTACTTCTCACAGCATATCCTTGCTGAGTGACTTCGGCGATAACCCACTATGTAGCACGCGTCGGACATCTTTTTTTGATCTGTCTGCTATTAGCAACAGGAACAGTGTGCCTGGAGGATCCCTTCCCGCTGCGTGTGGTTTTGTCTCCAACCATACCGTACGACGCACCAATGAGTGGGATCTGGACTTTGATCTGGGACCTGAGGCGCCATCAGTGTTATCTAGTACCCGTATGTCAGTCGCTGGACCTAGATCTACACTGCCTATACTTCAGGAAGACGTGCCACTGACTGACTGCAGTCGGCTACATCCGCCTCAGGATATTGGCCTAGATGTTCCTGCAGCTGGACTTTCTTCACCACAGTGGGAAGCCATCTCGTCTTTTGTCTCTCGACGCGCAAGCCGCAAGAGTGTGAGCTTCAAAGATGAAGTAGACGAGTACTTCCCTGTTTTTAGCAAACAATCTCCCGGACAGAAGCAAGGTGGCCAGGGTAGTCCCTGCTCTAAAAACTGTGGCTTCGACTTCTCTGAATACTCAGAGTTTCTGAATTTAGAGTGCGTGGCCAATGTTCTACATCACCAGGGGATTGATGTCACGTCACCTGATCACGTGTTTGTTTTCTCTAGGGATGATAACAAGTGCACTGAGATCGACATGGACAAAACTGTTATTGGACACATCCCCTTTGAAGAAGAGAACAGAGGAGACAAAGTGAACTTTGATGAAGAAGTGAAGGTTCTTGAAAGGCCATCTTGTAGCTCTGGTAGCAGCAGTGAAGCTAGTAAGTACAGCAGTTGTGAAAGTGACCATTACATTACCACCCTTGAGGCTTCTTTGCCTCCCAGACTGGTTTCATCCTCGGAGGACAAGGATTGTAAATTAGGAAATGCTAAAATCAACAATTGCATTAAGTCACCGAGTACCATGGACAATGACAGTGATGAATTCAAACAGGAGAAGAATGTTCTGTCTGATACTTCCCAAGGCTCAAAAGGTTCAGAAACCATTGGGGAGGATGAACTCCAATCCATGGCAAATAATCTTACGTTGTCAGACAAAATGTCCCAAACCCCAGTTGCATCTGAAATTTGTTGCAGTTCCACAAGAGATGTTGTAGAAGATGTTCAAAAAATACAGACTGAATGCACTCCCAAACCTGGTCTTACTCCAGCATTGGAGGAGGTTTTTGACCGGTCGCTGACCCCAAGTCCCTTTGTCACTGGTAGGACACGTTCAAGACTCAGTCGCTCCTCCTTAAGAACCAGCAGGACCCCTGAGAGCCTCCTCTCCGGTTCCTCGCTGTTTGAGCACACCTTGCCTACACCGACACGCACACACCGCCAAAATGTAAAGTCGCAAGGCAGCAACAATGTGTTTTACGACACCCCTTGTGGTGGTACAACTGACGGTTCTTCTGGTGACACGTTTCTCGGTTATGAGAGCCAGGAGACTCAAGCTAACGCACTCAGAGATGATGGTGATCAACCGAGTTTTATCAGTGCTAGCCAAGCCGATACCTTCATCGTCTGTAAGCGAGCGGCAGACACTGACAGCCAAGCGGAGGCCCTCATGATCTCTAAGATTGACAGAGGTAAAGGGTCATGTGTATCAGCTAGCCAGGCAGACACGCTCATTTTAACTCCAAGTTTGGCTGAAGAATTTTCATTCCCGGAGAGAGAGAATTACAAAATCTCGACACGGCCTTTGGAAATTCCTCACATCGAGCTTGTTTGTTTTAGAAAAGAGGTTCTAAAATGTGGTGAATTTCTAACGGACGATTTGTCCAGCTCCGGCAACTCGTTGACAAATGAGGAAGCGAAAACCTTTGGCCATGTAGAGCCAGGTCGCAACCTTGGCCGAAGAGAAGAGGATCCCTGGATGACAGAGGACGCTGACTCACTGCCAGAATCATCCTCATCCCTGTCCAGTTCTCAGACTACCTCGTCTTCATCCAGCTCAAGTTACTTCTCCCCAAAGAGAGATCACCTCCCGTCAACCTCCGGCACCGGATGCACGCCGCGCTACAGCGTAAGTAGACTCTCCGGCGTCCACAAGCCCCAGCGGCTGGCCAACCTCTCCTACACCCCCGGCGGGCGCCCTTTGATCCCGGACGGGGAGAAGCCGGTAGACTACCTCTACACGGACACCGAGCAGGGTCACGAACTGATCGAGACTCACGTGCCGCCCACGTCGAACACCTCACTGAGCTCTAGCCTGAGCACGTCCAGCAATGAGGAGACGGTGCTGTACGACTGGCGCTCCCTGCAGGTCGCCGGAGGCCCTGCTCCCATAGGGAAGGAGAACCGGCTGCCCGCGACGCTGGAGGAGCGGCCGGAGTCCAAAGGGCTGACGGACAAGGAGTTGAGACGCCGGCTTCTGGACCTGGGGGAAAGTCCCGGGCCCATTAGTTGTCGCACCCGGCCGGTGTACATGGAGAGGCTGAGGCGGCTCCTTCTGGAGCCGGTTGCTCATCAACAACCGCAACAGCAGTCGGACCAGCACCATGGTAACGTCCTGATGGTGACGCATCCTTGACTACGTTTAGACAGGCAGTCCAATTCTGAGATTCTTCTTGTTCTTTCTTTTATGAGTCAAATCTGATGTGATCAAAAGACCGTTTTCGTGCTCAATCCTTAGGTTAGAGTTATCTTTGACCATACCATGTTATTGATTAGGAAAGCTGTGTTGTTTGTGTGTGTGTTGTGACTGACTGTGTTTGTTTAGGTCTGGCACACGGGCACAGTCCAGAGCTGTGTGCGGCGCTGCAGGCGTTTGTGCTCCCCGACTGCCAGGCCAATGAGCTGTCACTGTGCCAGCAGTTTGACCAACCAGACCAGAACAGGAAATGGCGAGAGGGCATCATAAAGTCCAGCTTCAACTACCTGCTTCTGGATCCCAGGTTCTTTTAAAATACTTTAGCTTGTTTTAATCAAGGCCTTTTCTCACTTTTCTTAAAAATATTCTGAGGGGTGACCTTTTCTGAGGGGTTGCGGACAGAGGGTGCAAAAGACGTTGAGCAATGTGAGGTGTCATTTTGATCTTATAATATAGTGTGTTTGGTTTTTCTTCGACACACTGCAGAGTAACAAGGAACCTGCCCTACCGAAGTCATTCCATGACCCCTTGTGAGTGTTTCCAGACGTTCATCAGTGCCATATTCTACGTGGGCAAGGGCAAACGCTCACGTCCCTACAGTCACCTCTACGAGGCTCTGGAATACTACAATGGGGACAAGACCTCTAAGGTGGGATCACGCCGTGTTTTGTGATTGGACAGGCAAATAACCGGATCATTCTGCGACATCCCTTTGTCTTTGGCAATAAGAACCACTTTGTTTGACCACTCAGTGGTTACTAGGGCCCCAGCCGTTGGTCATGCATACACGTCTTCAAAACGTATTCAGACCCTCTCCTTTTCTCCAAATTTTTTACTAGTCTACTTACAAACCCCAAACTGAAAAACCCAAATCATGCCAATTTGTTAATATCAATAACTGAAAAACCAAAGGACTTAGTAAAAACACCTTGTACTGTCTAAATCACTTCGAATCTCCTGTAAGCTCTGGGTCGGGTTTGTCTCTGTATTTGGCTCTGGGTCGGGTTTGTCTCTGTATTTGTCTCTGGGTCGGGTTTGTCTCTGTATTTGGCTCTGGGTCGGGTTTGTCTCTGTATTTGGCTCTGGGTCGGGTTTGTCTCTGTATTTGGCTCTGGGTCGGGTTTGTCTCTGTATTTGGCTCTGGGTCGGGTTTGTCTCAATCCTGGCCAGTCTCCAAGTTGCCATTGGTCCTTCTGCCCCAGTTAGGTTGTTTGGTTGGTAGAATTGTTCAGGGAGGAGTCCTGGTGATTCCAAACCAACTGTTCTCCTGGGAAGTTTTATATGACCCCCCCCCCCCCCGGTCTTTAGCACAACCAAATGTGAAACAAGTGAAGAGGTCTGAATACCTCCTAAAGCCACTGTGTATAATATCAAAGGTAAATATGCCAGATTTTGCACCGTATAGTCTTTATATCTGTAAATGCATGTCCATCTTTCTCCCAATGTACAACAGAAACTGAAGCACATCCTCCAGGTGTGGAGGGCTGGGCAGGGGGTCATCTCTCTGCACTGCTTTCAGAATGTTATCCCAGTGGAGGCGTACACACGCGAGGCCTGCATGGTGGACGCCATAGGTGATTAGCCTTTGTTTTATGTCCAATGTGGCTGGACACCCAGAAGTTGCCGACTGAGATTTTGCAATTGACGTCAATCTCGGTTGTGTAAAAAATTCCTTCTGGTTCTGGTCAGCGTAGAAGGAAGAGGAACACAAGCGATGGCAGAAATTAAACCTGGAGGCGGTTTTATTCAAAAAGAATTAGGAGGAGATGTTACAATACTATTGTTATGCTTTGTACTGTACTCAAGTTTTATTGGCAGGGATTTGAATCCCTTTGTCATTTTGAGTCTCATTTGAAGACATACAATAGTTATACAATATTGTATTTTATAACATTCTTGTAATTCATTTCATTTAGTGGAAAATGACTTAAATATAGTTGTTCCTTGAACCCCTTTGTTTATGGAAGCCTAAATCGGTTTAACTGTCTAAAAATTTTCACTATGAGATCAATCCCCAAAAAAGCATTTCAAACGAAAATAAACCAAATGAAACCAAATTTTTAAATGTCCGTCTCTTTTACCACAATCCATTGCAGGATTGAAGATGCTGACCAACCAGAAGCGCGGGGACTACTACGGTGTTGTGTCCACCTGGCCGGTGAAGAAGAAACGGGAGCTGGGGGTACACATGCTTTCCCGAGCCATGCAGATCTTCTTGGCGGAGGGCGAGAGGCAACTCAGGCCTCCTGATATCCGGGTGGGCCAGTAGTGACCCCCAGAGGGGAGAAGCGGGTACTGCGTCACAGGCGCCGGCACGTCAGTATACCGTCGACCAACTAGATTACAGGACAAAAGGGTCACGGTAAGGCCTTAAACGTCCATAGCACTTCGCAGAATCGCTTCTAGAGTCAAGAAGAAGTCAGTGCACTTCTTCTGGTCGAGAATTCTGCTTCCTCTGATTTTATAGAGGGTCCGGTCTTCGCTTGAGCAGACCGAGCGGGTCAGATGGTAGAGGAGGATGGTGAGGACTTCTTGAATCTATGAAAGTCGAAATCTTAAAACGGCTGCAAGGATTCTCTTCTGTTGTGTGTGGCCCCCACTTCGGCGCTTGCCCAGCATCTTTGGGTGCCAGAAACCTCCACATGGGAACAGTTGCCCCCTGCCCTCCCTGTTTATAAGCCATGTGCCTCCACTGTTCTGTATTTTTATTTCTCCTGTCGCGCCCACACTCCTCTCACACAGCTCAGTTCAAGAACTGGCAGCTAAGTAAAATGAAAGTGCTGATGTTGTCCTGATGCATTTAAAAAACAAAATAGATTACCATTACCTAGCTAACTATAGCTGACTTGAGACAAAAGTGTCAATCTGTGGTTTCAAAACTCCAGAGAGATGCCACAGAACTAAATTTTCAAAAACAAAATGGTTGGTTAAACCTCCTTGACTCAAAATAATGAAATATTCTAACGAGCCGTGTTAGGGCTGGGTACAAAATAAAAGCCTGCTTACTGGGATTGAGTAGGACCGATATGTATAGTACCTATGGTGATTGTTATTATCATCAGGCTTATTTGAACCAGACTTCCTGATGAGAATGGTCATGTTTTTGGCACAAGCTACCTAGCGTCTGTCTCAATGAGTGAACTGGATTAACTGGCATTTCAAATATTTCTTCCAGTTTATTTTAAAGAAATGTGAAGATCACATGTATACATTTTGTTTGTGTATATTTTTGCCCCATGTATGATGTATGCACTGTATGTTGTTTTGTTTTGTACGCGTGATGTATGTATTGTTGTCTCACAAATTACATGTATGTTCTTGTCATGTGTGCACTTGTACTGGTGTTTTCACTGCATTCCGGTGTAGCACCAATTACACCTAGTGAGGTCGGGTGTTCAATTTTGAAATGTTGTAAGCTTAGTGTTCATCTCGTGTAGGAGAGACTCAAGTTATTGTTTTGGAGGAAATAATGAACAAGATTTGGGAAACTTGCTCTCTGTTGCTCTAACTATGTCTGTAAGTCTGCATCAGTTTGTTAATGTGATAAAATTTATTATATATATGCTGTTTATGTAGGCATGAATCATTAGGATTGTATTCTTAGTAGCAAAATCATTGCCCTTGTGTTAGAGATGTGCCCCACCGAAAGGTATAGTATCTAAACCAATATCAGTGGACACTGTAAAAAAACTAATAATACAGATTATGATGATTCAATTGTGGCTTCAGTTTTTTGTAATGAACAACACATGCACTTGTTTATTTTGTATGGATGGTCACATATTTGTGTTACTTTTTTAATTGCCCAAAGAAAAGACCAACCAAACTGAAGCGAACCACTCACTTCAGGGTCTTGCGTTCAATTGTCCAATAGAAACGTGAATTGATGTTGCAAAACTTTGTTTGGAGTAAAAATCTCTCAGTGGAATCACACTAATGAATTACACCCAGGTTGTGCATTTGTTGAATCGATAATGGTCAATGTGTTTAAGTCACCTCATCTACATATTTATTTTTAACTAGTAACCTTTAGCATAGTTTTTACTGTTTTTTTATTTCTTTGGGCTGGCGCCTATGTTCCTTTGCCCAGCTTCATCTTTGTTTGTTAGCCAATCTGAGGTATGGCTTTTTCCTTGCAACTTTGCTTAGTAGTCCTGCATCCATGAGTTGCCTCTTCATTGAGGCTGGTGTTTTGCGGGTACAATTTAATGAAGTGGCCATTTGGGAACATGTGAGGTGTCTGTTTCTTAAACTAGACACTAATGTATTTTTCCTCTTGCACAGTGGTGCAACTGGGACATCTCACTCTTCCTATTGTGGTTAGAGACCGTTTGTGCTGTTCTGTGAAGAAAGTATTACACATTGTTGTGCAAGATTATCAGTTTCTTGACAATTTCTCATAATGAATAGCCTTCATTTCTCAGCACAGAATAGACTGGCAGTTTTAGATGAAAGTTGAAATGTCTTTTGTTTCGGAACATTTTTAACCCACAGATGGTGATGCTGAAGATAATGAACTAGTCTAAAGAAAGCCTGATTTATCTCTTTAATCATCTGAACAAAAGGCTTTTCTAACGATCAATTAGCCTTTCAAAATTATAAACTAGGATTAACAAACACAGGGTGTCATTGGAATACTGGAGTGATTGTTGCTAATAATGGGACTCTAGGTCTAGGCAGAAAGTTCATTAAAAATCAGCATTCCGGCTACAATTATATTTTGCAGCTGTTCTGTATTTCTGATGAATTTGGACTTATTTTAATGGACAAACATTTTTTGCTTTTCTTTCAAGAACAAAAAATGTCAAAGTGACCAACTTTTGAAAGGTAGTGTACATGCAAAACAAACAAGGCTGCTTTGCATTGCAATGACAGTGAATTTGTGTCAAATCCCCCAACTTTTATTTGTCAGAGCAACCAGGGAGTCTAATTATACTTCTTCATGGTGGGACAAATTGCTACCCATTCAAATTCAATAAAGGGACATCTATTTTTATGTTGGTCGATAAAATTGTCTTGAGTGTTTGTCATTGGCAAAAGACCTGTTGGTATTTGACTGGCAACCAAACTTATAAGCAGACAAGATCAAGACAAAGAACTCATTTTCTGACCAGGTATAAACAGGGCCTTTTATATCTGCCAGTGTAATCTGCTATTGTCTTGCTGAATGTATATATTCACTATAAACCCACAAAATGGCGGGGCACTTACTATTTCTCTTAGACAATTTGTGAGGTTCAAAACAGACAAAAGGCTGGTTTTGCAGACACATCTTAAGCTTAAGTCTAGGACAAAAAAAAAGATACAAGTTTTCAATTTTAATGTTTGTCCTAGACTAGCCTTAACCCATGTCTATAATAATCCCTGGAGCCTGTAGAATGTCTGATAATCTGCAATAGTGTGAATAATAATACATTGAATTTATATAGCGCTTTTCTAAAGACCCAAAGATGCTTTACAATTGAGTAGACAATACACAGATAATGAAAGGAAAAAGGAAATGATGGTCTGAAACTAATTATGTGTTAAATCCTGCATGGCTGATTCTGGGAACAGGCTGAAGAGACGCTTTGAAGACACCGGTCAGCCACATTGGGAGTCCCAGTGTGAGGAGTCATCTGTATTTTACCGCGTTTCAAAGTGAACCTTTTACTTATGTTTTGGGGTATTGTTGTGTTTGCAGCAACTCAATTTGTTCAAATTCTACCACAAGCTACAGAAGACTGGATTTAGGCCAGTTAGTTAATTGATGAGAGTATCTTTCAGGTTAATCTTGCCTCGCAGGGCCCCACTGCTCTGGCCAAAGGCCTTCCCTGTGTAGATTGGAAACTACCAACCGGATGCTTCTGTTATCCTCTGGTGCATCTGGCTCCTATTAAAGACCCTGATGTAGCGCTCCCTGTCATCTATCTAGCGTTTATATGCGTCGGTAGCAGAGTCAGAAGTGTTATCTCATTGTGGCTAAATTCAATCAAACCAATGTTGCAGTACAAAATATCTCTTTCCAAAATTAACTCCCCAATTTTATGGGCACCAAATGAAAAGCTATTACTTCTAATATTATTGTTATTACTACTACTATTAGTGATATTACTACTAATACTAATATTGTTAATACTACCACAACTACAAGTGTAATTAGTAATACTACTAGAATTTTTACCACTACTAATTCTATTACTACAATTATTATTACTACTAATTCAATATCAACAACATTTGTGTGCTTTTTTAACCTTTTACTTTTCATAATTCAATAGATGTGGTTGGACATAGGATATTACCTGGGGTAAACATTGCTATAGCAACTACAAAGTCATTTCTGGAAAAAAAACAGGAATGCACAGCATATATTTCGTGAAGACAGAATTGCATTTGTCTTTCAGAATCCGGTTGACTGTCAGCAAAGAACCCCACACGGAATCACGAGCACAAAGACGGTTCCAGATATAGATTTTATTGCCTCTCCAACGGCCACATAAGGGAGCTCCAACGAGTATGATCAAGGTGTGCTAATGCAGTGCCAACTTACATTCTTCATACGGGCCTGTGGAGGGGAATGCATAACACAAAACACGGCATATATCCGGACGATATCCCATCTGACAGCTGGTTGGAGCCGGAAATCTGGGACACAGTTCCATTCATTGTTCAGCGAGCTTTTCAACATAGTTAAACCCACCGACAGCAATGAATGTTGATTGTGACCTTTGCTGTGGTTTGTGGCTGAAGGCTTTTTCCCACATTTTGTTTCTGCTGCGTTGTGGGGGTGGGGGGGCGGCTTCACAGACAAATGAAGATGCTTAGGGAGGAAGAGGCGGGGGAGGGTCTTCCTCCGGTGCCGCTGAGCGTAGGGCGCCATATGCTCAGAGCGACAAGGGGCTCGCCACAGGGTACAATCAACGGTCGATGGTTTTTGTCCATTTAGCTCAAAACTCACCGACAGCGTTGAATGTTCACCGAGGCGAACAAAGCCTGATGGTGAGCCAGTCCCACGGAGAGACGACGAGATGCCTCATGTGGCAGCACCATCTAACCCTCCATCAATCTCTCTTTCTGTCCTTTATCACTGCCTCTATCCCTTTATAACTGCCTCTATCCCTCCCTCTCCCGGCGTCTCCTTTGGTCTGCCTTTTGCGTTCTAGATGTGAATATCACTATTAGATGTGGGACTACTAGATGTCAATATTCATCAATTCTTTCCATCCCTTTCTCTATCCTCTCTTTCTGTCTCTCGGTCTCTGTCCCTCTCCCTCCGTCTCTGTGACTCCCCCTGTCTAAAAGGACACCCCAAAGCCACAGCCATTGTCCTTCATGTCTGAAATCCCTCATCAGATGGCTCCAATTACCTTCGGTTCTCAGAGGGCGGGGCTACGTGAGGTCTCACAAATGACACCATTTCTTAATTTTTTTTGGAACATTCCACTTTGGTGACAGGAACTCCTTCAAAGACGTGTCGATGCAATTTCCCGGAGAATCCCCCCCCCCCGCCCCCGGCTCCGGTCCGGTCCGTCGGCATCGCTACAGAGGGAGACAAAGAACATCTAACTGAGAATTCAAACATGCTTTTCTGTGTTCTAAATAAACCTGAAATCATGAACACATCTGTCGTCATAAACGAAGCCCCATTACCTGTGGCGTTTCACAGGACGTCGAGGATCCTGTCATCACAAAGTATCTACTCATATCATACAATACCTAAAGAACTCATCAAACACTTTGCACATGGTCATTCTCGTCATTCTTATACGTCTTTTACAATCGCACAGGGCCGGAAAACATGTCTGTTTCTTCAGTCTCGGTAGTGGTTGAGGCTTCAGTCACCATTTAGTCATCTCGAAAGCCCTGACTCATAGGAGTTTTGGTAAACAACGCATCACGAGCACGCCAGCGGTGGTATCTGTGGCCAATCGAAGTGCACTGCTACTGGCGACCTGAGAGTTGCTGAGCTTCAAAAAGAGGGATGTGCCCCAAGGCCTCGGATGAGGCAGCGTCTAACTCGCCACCTACCGAGTCATGCTAATTGATATCATCTGGCAGTCCAACGTGAGGCAGAGGCCAGGGATTTGCAGAGGTGAGGCGGTCGTATGCATTTCTGCCTGCATCAAAATGGCGGCATTTCCCCATTGAGTACAACGCAGCGTTTTGTTAGGTAACTGGTAACTGGTAAGTAGTGACGCTGTATCTTTGCTGGAGAACCCGGGAACAAATTGAGTGATTGCATTGAAATGGGATTAAAGTGACAGGTCTAATCTAGAGCGGAGGGCATGGGTGTCTGTCATAATGATTTGGTTTTAATCTCAAGAGTGTATCTGAATAGGGATATTTGCCTTATTGCCATCTGAGTCTTTCTTCTAAAACAACTAGGTACTAACCAGGACGTTAACTTCTCTTCTAGAAAATAGGCAAGAAGTGCAGTCCGTCGGCCAGATGGCTCCTCAGACTCCCTAAAAGAAAACAGTCTGACTGACATTGTGTGGATCCGTAGCGGTGTGAGGTCTTGTCTGGCCAGAGCCGGGCCTGGAGAGGAGGAAGGGGGAGGATTAAATGACATGGGTCTTCCACTCAGACGAGCTGGACTTGATGGTACAAGTTGCTTTGATATTTGACCGCCTATATGCTGACGATGTGTCGGTTCCTCAACACAGCAGGCAACTAAGTGTTATTCATGAGCGGTTCCAGTTAAAGACTTTATAATGAAAAATGGTTTACAGCAGTGTTTATTCTGGTTGGCGCCAAACGAACATGAACCTTTTAGTGTTTTGGACGTGTTATTGTTTAGGAAGTTACCTTGTGACAACAACTCCCAGCAGGGTCAAAAATGACCACTCGCCAGTCCCCCAAATGTGGGTACATACACGCCAAACACTGGCTGGTAGAACAAAATGAAATGTTTTATTTAATTGAACAACATTTAATAAACGCGCTGGAGAAAGCAGCTGGTTTCAGTGGGATCTGCCACGCGGCACGTGTGGTGCTCTTGCGTATTGCGTATATCTAACACTAATTTGGTCGGCCGTCAAATACCATTTTTTTAAAACACAGTACCTAAAACCTGAGTTCAGCCTACTTGTTGGCAGTTTGTTAACCCAGCCATCAGTAGGTTTACTACATAGCCAAGAAAGCAAGACCCTATTTGGATTTCTAATGGATGTGCAAGTAAGTTGATGTGTCTAATAATATAAAATATTACCCACCAAAGATCACTTTATACACTTTGTTAATCTCGTTCAATAGATTTGTTAGCTAGCTGGCCGCTGTAGTATTGTTAATACCAATTAACAATAGTTAATATCAATCTAATTTATTTATAAAGCCCTTTTTACATCAGCAGTTGTCAAAAAGTGCTTTTACAAAACACCCAGCCTAAAACCCCAGTGAGCACGCAACAACAGGATTTTTAGCTACGAATTCATATTTTTTTCATATTATATTATAATAATATTAAGTCATTAATAAATTATCCTTCTTGCACTTAAAGACGAATAGGCCTCCAACTGAATGTATTAATTCTAATGTGATATACTTTTAGTGTTGAGACAGTTCAATTAATATTTCTGCATACAGTTAATATTACAACCATTATTACTGCACACTACTATAATATTGATTGAGAATTGCATACAAGACCAAGATGACATGCAAAATACTACTAATAGCAAATTGCAAGTGTAATAAAACATTTTATTTTGGCTGATATACTTACTTTAAAATCTCTGATAAACTCCGTTCTTCACGTTAACAAGAAGCTTTAATCGAGCTTGTGGTTGTGATTAATGTTAGAATTTGCCTTCAAGTCAGGGTTAGGAGTCAGAGTTAGGTTTAGGAGTTAGACAGGTTACAGTTAGAATTACTCTTAGAATTAGGGTCAGGTTTAGAAGTTAGGTTAAGGTTAGGCATAAAGGTAAATTTTTTTAGGTCAGGTTTGAGTTTGCAAAGGTTAGATAAAAAGTTAAAAGGAACTAAAAGTGTGTGTGGGGGGTGTGTTGTTGTGTAGTTCACAGACCAACTTGGAGTCTGAAGAAGTGGAGTCTTCAGGCTTCATCCATCTCCTGGTAGCACGCACACTTGCGTTCTCTCTTTTACACACACCTTGATTTCTCCCCCACACACACCCTCCCTGTGACAGGTTGTGTCTATGGGGTACATTACAGTAATTGTATGTGTGGGTTCCTGTGGCAGGAAGGCCGTTATATAGTGGTGAGTACACACACACACATACACACCCATGCACACACAGAAGGACAGGCTGTGACACCCTTATCGACGCCCAGACACAGAGCACTGAAAAACACTATACACTCGCTCACCGAAATAGCTGCAGTTTCCTAGCATCAGCCTGTGTGTGAAGAGCACACACATAAAACCCTCCCTGATACCACCACTGCTGCAACACACTCCTCGCTGCTCTCCAGACAGACAGACAGGACGAGACAGACAGACCAGGGTGTCCTAACCCATCCTTGGGTTTCAATGTATTTCAAATGGGTCTGGGCTGACTACAGGACAGTATTATCAGGTAGTTTGTCATCTTCTCTAAATATTGACCTAAAAAAGCAAAGAACCGTTTTGTAGCAAAATACGATGAGAGGACACGACAACATATATAAAACGTAGACCAAAAGAGAGACAGACCAAAAGAGAGAGACCAAAAGACGCCCGGCATTTCTCAGTTTTGAGATGTCACTGCAATCATCAATTGGTTGTTTAAGGGGCTTGCGGTCACTGAGTTTGACACGCTTTGAGACATTGGTAGCATTTTTGAGTACCGTTACATCCCTAGTGGACAAGAAAATGCAGAGAGAAAAGAGAGAAACTGCGGTTGAGGTGGTGGAAGTGATGACAAGTAAAACAGTGAATAATAACACTATGACCATCATTCAACCCTCCATCAGTCAAAATCCTCTCGGCCTAATGTACGTTTGTCTGCCGTAACAAAGCACATCCACAGTTTTCCATTAGCCGTCCTTATGCACTCTGGAGGCCCTAATGGTCACACTGGGTGTCTTCAATTCAACACCACGATTAGCAGCAGAGACCACATGCCAAAAATATGTTGCTTCCAAAGACATACAGGACACAGTTTTCAGGTCCCGACGAATAAACACAAGTTAAATTAAGCGCATTTTAGGGTCAGACCCAAAGCTCTAAGCTCCATCTGTGTTCTTCATTAGCTATGCTACTGTGCCTTATGTCAGCCCGGGGTGGAAGCGAGGTGGAGATACTGGAGGACGGAGGTTCCCCTGGACAGCGATCATGGATTAGATTGTTACCCACAAACGGTTATGTTTTGGACTGGAAAGCAGAGGATGATGCTGAATCTGTACCTAGAGGGCCCTTTAGCTGAGACTAATCCAGGTCACAGACTGCATGGTCATCATGAGGCACTAACAGAGTCACTACTAAACCCAAATGTGTCCAGGTGGAATATGAAACACGCCACTCAGGACCCCTACAGATGAGAGCCGCTTTAACCCACACGGTAGAAGGCTTCCTCTCTTAATCAGATGTTACATTTGCGAATGTACGTGTTGGCCACTGATTGATATAAATCCCTAACTGGCATTTAAATATAACCTATACACACAGATATAAGGAAACAGACAGTCTGAGACCAACAGACAAAAAGACAGATAGACAGGTAGTTAGAGAGAGACAGGGAGAGAGAATCGGAAAGAGAGAGAGACGGGTAGAAGAACAGACAGACAGGCTGAGAAGGAGAGGCAGTTGGTTTCATTAAAATGACACAATGGTTAGGAAGCTTGCGTAAGTACATTTGAAGTGTATATGGCAGGAGATCATATGTCCCGGCTTGAGTTTCTTCAGGATACGCATTTTTTTGGTTACATCATTACGCATTATTAACACAAAATGTTTCTAATGAATATGTATTACTTTTTAAAGCCCCCAGCAAGGACTATCAAGTGGTAAAGCCTAACCGCCACTTACCATGGCCAGGGGGAGAACAGGAGACGTCAGACACACTCAGCCACTCCGCCTTGTCTGGACCTGAGAGGGAGCAGGAGAAAAGGAGATGACTCAGGTTTGCTCTGTCATTAACCAGTCTTCATCCGTTCCTGTACTGTTACTGAACTTCATTGTCATCCACAACCCTCAAACAGGCAAACTTTTTTCCGGCTACATGTTTTTTGTACTTACAAGTATCTATTAGAATCTGTATGTGTGTACAAATGCATACACATAGACACACACACACACACCTCTTTCAGGAAGAGACACAACCATGAAACCACTTGGTTTCATGTGTCATCACAGCAGATGAGGTAAAGAGGTTAGTGGGATTCCACCCAAACAATGGAAATGTCATTGCAACGTGTGGGGGAGTGATGTCGTGGGGGAGTGATGTCGTGGGGGAGTGATGTCGTGGGGGAATGATGTGGTGGGGGAGTGATGTCGTGGGAAAGGGATGTCATGGGGGAATGATGTCGTAATATATGTTAGCAATATAAAGCAGGGTTTGTCTAACTAAATATATGAATAAAATACATTAAAAACAACCATATGAAAACAGTCTCCAAGTCTCCATAATTGTCTTAATATTTGTAAGTTACAAAGAAACTGTGTTCCTTTTATAAATATATAACTGCTAAAAATACAGTGTGTAAAATGATGTCATTTCCTGTGCTTCTTCAGCCTTTTTAAATTTCTCAGTCAGATTTTATTGGCGATACAATTTTTTAATAACCAATAAGAAGATCCTGAGCCCTTTAAATTGAAATCTCATTGGTCTTTTATAATCCAACTAAATCAAATTGTCCTGCATTTGGCAACCTCCCTAAAACAGGCTGAACTGCCAGGATTTCTTATTTATATAAATGCAGACAGACCTATTTAACCTTTCATCTGACAAAGCATGTCGTACATGGATTGACATGAACTTGGGACTTTGTGCACTGAAACTACGGCATTGACCCTGTTGGGCAGGATCAGCAAAGTATTAAGCAGAGAATTATCATGATTTTTGACCTGGCAACACCAACCCCAGATGTAAATAACTTGATTGTGCGTACCAACCATTGGTTTATTAGAGGTAAACACTGGAAGAGGTTTCAAATGTACAGGACTCCTGCACTCCAGGAATAAAATGTGATTTGAATCCTTGCAGGATGTAGATCTCCAGGTGAAACATGTTAGAAAGACAGTAGATCAAAGGGAAATGTAACAACATTGGCTAAAACATTTTTAAGGTATTTCAATTATTTGAGTTTGAGTCACATAGTCTTTGTAGTGATAACAAACACACGTCTTAATCAGCAGAGTTTTTCCCGGTACTGTGACAAGGGAAAAGTCAGTGACGCAATCAGAATTACAGATCTATTAAATGTGCTTTCTTCCGGATGTCAAGGTTTTTTATAGTCACCACACACTCCACTCTCATTCACATTGAGCATGGCGTTTACACCTCCGGAGCCAGGGGGACTATCTGTTGTAAAAGTGTCAAACGTTACCTTGGTCAGAGACATGCAACCTTTGACATTTTTACCCATATACACAATAAAATGTTTTTCTCTGGCTCAAATCTGGTGACTGGTCTTCTCATCTACATAAAACTATCGTGATAAAGATGATCTTGAGACATTAAACAAATTCCCCACTAGTGACTTCTTCTGACTCCAAGAAGGGGATTTAAATGGCTTCTATTTTAAGCCGAGCACAGACAGAGGAAGACCTGGGGATGAAAGGAGGAAGGAGAAAAAGGACGCACTGCCAGACTTCATTTTGAGATGGCAATGCAGGGGCAGAAATGAGAGTAATACCCAGATCTAAAACCCTTTGATGTTCTGCCTGCTTCACTCCAAGTGTTTGGTTTAAAAACAAAGAGTTTGGATGCTAAGCTAAAGTCAGTGACACTCTGATGCAGTGTTTCAAAAGCCAGAGGGAAACAAAACATTTCAAGAACATAAAGAGATAACATAATTGTTATTTTACATTCCTTGCATGATAACCCTTGTTGCATATCCAGGCATATCTCTGTTTGGGTTGCAGGTAAAAGCCAACAAAGAACCCAGGAAGCTCCCATAGAAATAAATACATGCTGGGTATGGACAGTCAAAGGACCCAAGAAGGACCTATAGAAATAAATACATGCTGTGTATGGACAGTCAAAGGACCCAGGAAGAACCTATAGAAATAAATACATGCTGTGTATGGACA
>JACXGK010003781.1:0-26580 GCA_016801125.1 Novumbra hubbsi
ACTTGTGTGTCTGTGCATGTGTGTGTGTTTCTGTGTGTGTGGGAAAGAGAGAGAGCGGGAGAGAGAGAGAGAGAGAGAGAAAGAGCGAGGGTGTGAAATCACAACGGACAAACGCAAAGATTGTTGAAATCAGTGTATCTATTCCCATAGCAGTCCACCAAGGCCACGGTGGGATGTCATCGACAGGGTTGCATTGCGCCGATGATCAGCTGGGCTCCAAACGTCCAGGATCAACGACAACATTCTGAAATGTTTGGTGTCCAAGTAGAGCGACACCATTTAGCTGACCGAAGATCACGCCAGGAGATGAAATGATAGTGTTTACACCGTAACCACCTCTGGACAATGCCGGCATAGGTGATGGTTTGGAGACCAGACTCTTCTGCATGTGCAACGCCCCGTGCACAGGCCACTGGGCCACCTGATTGACTGAACATTTCAGCGGCATTAGATTCTATTCTGAATGACCTCCAACGCGTTTTGTGCTGTTTAAACTGCCCCGGCCGTAATGAGCGGTGTTAGGTCTATCTGCTGGAGCACTGCTGTTCCCCTGTCAGAGCTCATTTAGGAAAACACAGACGTCTGCCTGGTGGAGCAGATTGACGTGCACATGATTGAGGTACTTAGAAGAGGCTCCTCCTAGCAACGCTCTCTCACCCCTGTCGCCCCATGCATAATATATCTCACTCTCCCTCTGTTTATCTGTTCTATATCTCTTCGTGACATTGCTCCTTCACACTGCATGTGTATTTTCTCCAGCTCCTCCGGGAGAGCAGAGCAGTCCGTCGCTCATCGAAGAGCACGTCACCCCGTATGTCCAAGCTTTCTCTCCGCTGGAAGACTGCGGCACGGTAGCCGAGCGTCTTTAGAGTGAGCAGTAAAAGACATATATTAAATATGCGTCTGCATCTTCTGCTCGGGTGAGTGGACTGAATCCGTATGAATGGCTGATGTGTTGCTGTGACAGGGAGCGGTGCTAAATTCACTCATTACGATATCTGCTTCATTGGCCATTAACACCGCGAGGAGCCCCGGCACCGGCCTGGCTGTCACACACCGGGGTTAAATTGAGAGTGAAGAAGAAGTGTGTTTCAGGGATGTACCCGACAATACACTGGCAGAAGGAGAGAGAGAAAGGGAGAGGGAGGGGGAAAGAGAGAGAGTGAAGGAGAGAGAAAGAAATGTTCTAGCATTGTAAACAAATGTATTCCCTTGCCAATAAAGCCCTTTACATTGACTTGATGTAGGGAGAGTGTCATGGAGGGAGAGTGTGATGGAGGGAGAGTGTGATGTAGGGAGAGTGTGATGTAGGGAGAGTGGGATGTAAGGAGAGTGTGATGTAGGGAGAGTGTGATGTAGGGAGAGTGGGATGGAGGGAGAATGTGATGGAGGGAGAGTGGGATGGAGGGAGAGTGTGATGGAGGGAGGGGGGTACCATCAAAGACGTAAAGTGAGAGATAGAAAGAGATCATGTAAACCAGGACATGTGTGAAAGATGTAGAGACATGGTATAAAAGGTCCAGGTGATTTCTACTGTATGTTCAGTACACAGCCACAACTCTGACTAGACAGAGTCCGGCCTCAACCACAGTGACTCATCACAAAGACACGGATCAGAGCATTTTTAATACAGATGGCCCTTGACTAGGGGAAGTTCAGACTGCTCAGGGGATTAAATAAGGGCCTGCTCCTGGATGCTGTGCCTGAACCGATACAGTGGATGCTCCTTGTTCCAGATCAGGTGACATCTGCTCACAGCTGATCCAGGAAGAGTTCAGTTCAATGGAAACCCAAGAGCAAGCTAGGAGCTGTTTCCCTTCAAACAACAAAACGCCGCAGGGAGCAGAATGTAATAATCTGGCTTTGACACCTGACACAAGTACGCACACACACACACACACAATCAGTCATGCACACTCACACCTGCCACATGTAAGGGATTGGTGCATATCAGCTCCAGTCCATTGGACCTGTCGATCATCCAACGGAGCAGCTGTCTGTGTTGTCTGTAAACCGTCTGCATTCCATAAGATGAACAGGGAACCTCGCAGACAAAATGGTTTACAAGAATGACGAGGACAAATGTCAAGTCTGGGACAAATGTCAAGGGCTGTGTGATGTTCCCTAATCACATGACCTGGACCCAGTGACCCTCTCAGGGATGTACAGAACCACAAGATTTGTGGGTCAACACCCCAGTCAGACCCCTTAAAAGGCAAGGGGAAGTCTGGTATGAATTAATGCCATATTGATTAACTACGTATATGACTCATATTCAACAGTTGTCATAACAAGGCAGAATGCATGGCGTCAGATGTGACGGTACAGGAGGTGTGGCCTCGTTTTGTTGCTGCTGTCTTTTTGACCAGTAGAGAATCCGGGAGGTTCTGTCAAGGAAACAGAGAGCTATTGGCGACCCGAACAAACATGCACACACATTCACAGAATGCACGCAGCACACGTGTGCTGTTCATTCAAAGACACACACTGTGTCGACAAGACTCCCAGTGCTACTGTCCCACACCCCCGTCTGGGCTCCGATCACACACTGTCAAATCTTGTTAGCTCAATGGGCATACACTGGAAAACCAAGAGTGACAGGTGACTCTCCCCTCCCAAAACACACACACACACCTATCTCCACTCGCACGCAGGACACACCTTTCTCCCGACTCAGACAGGACACACACACACAGTGGCCTGTATGTGTGTCTGCACTCATAGTGTACAGACACCAAACCACACCAAACTAAATTACCTGAAGAATTTTTAGGTACAACATTTTTCCAGGTCATATCTGCAGATCACAGAAAGTGTAATAGAGGGGGCAGTTGGCGGAGGTGCCAACATCACCAGAGAACCATAACATGACAGGGTCAACATCACCAGAGAACCATAACAGGACAGGCCCAACATCACCAAGGAACCGTAACAAGACAGGCCCAACATCCCCAAGGAACCATAACATGACAGTGCCAACATCACCAGAGGACCATATCTTGGCAGGGCATATCAATGTCAAAACCAGATCTAGGTCAAAAACAGATATCTGTTAGATAGACACATTCACAGAAAGACATACATACACTTTTCTACAGACAGAGCCATATACATACCGACATACACAGACAGACAGACAAAGCGACCCACTCAGACAGTTATACAGACAGATATCTTTCAAATACTTCCAAGCTCTAGAAGAAACTGTTCTTGGAACAGTAGGTTGTAGGAATAGGTCATCTTGCTCATCAAGAATATTAAAGGCTGTGAAGGATTGTCTTTGTGGAGATGTCAAAGTTGACATGAATCCTGTTTACTTTTCTCCATGGTCTCTGTTGACACACACAGGGCGAGGGGACCCCTATTCAAACCCGCTCCAACCCCCCTCCGATGGGGAGAGGAGGGGCACATTCTCTGCCAAGGCTCTGTGGAGGTCCTGGTGCAGATAAAAGCAGTCAGCAGGAGAGGAAAGGAAAGGAAAGGCACCAGGCCAGCTTACTGTCACTGTTAGACCCTTTATCTTGTTTTTCTGTAGATGCCCAGTGAAAATCTCACTTTAAAGAGTTCATGTTAAATCATTCCCCGATAATAGTGTTGACTTGTCCGATACTTGAACATTAAAACAAGTCAAGAGGATAACTTGGCATTTAAACTGGCTAATCATCATTCTAGGGAGAAATGGGTGGACCAATGAGGGATCTCAGTGGATGCTTTTACTCTTCATGTGAAATTATATTTACTCATTTCATGTCTCGTCTTCCCATTGCAATTGTGACTGCACCAAGAATGGAGCTATTTATACACAGTCTTGTTTTTATTGAAATGTTTACAATGTCCTGGGGTTGGTTTGATTTGTTTTACATCGTAATAATAGTCTCTGACCGCTGCTGGTGGTGTAGGAGTTCTTGTCAGTGGAACCCACTCTTCTGTGGTGTTTGACCAATCACCAGGAGAGGAGGGAGGCCTTATTTGAAAAGAGGAGGATTTTTGGAGGAGCACAAGGTGGGAGATAGTGTTGGTGTTTCAAGATAAGGTGACCAGATTTCTGAAATGAAAACCATGTCCTGTTTGGCAGTTAACAGATCATTAAAATACCCATTGTTATCATCTATGAAATAAAAAAGTGGGCTAATTCCAGTTTTATGCTAACTCTGTTATCAACAGAGAAAACAACTACATTTCAGAAACCCTACAGACAAGACAGAACTGTCAGTTCTGAAAAGCCAATCAGTTGCCTTGGTAGTCAGGGTAGAATAAGGGAAGAAGAGAACATGAGCAAAAACTAAAAGAGACAATAGTGTATGTGTAATACTTCACAACATGGATAAAATCATATTCTGCATATTTCTCAGAAAAAATATTTTCTTCAGGATTGCTTGGGATACTCTTCTTATTAGCTTAACTTTTTCTTCTACAATTTGTCTCCTCTCTTCTTCTCATCTTCCTTCCTTTTCTTTCCTTTTCTTACTCCTCTACACCCGTCTCGCTTCACTCTTTTACCCCCCTTAATGAATCAATTGTAGAATTGTCATCTACAAATTCATATTTTCATAATTGTGCATTCATTTAATTCATATCATAATCATATTTTCAAAAGAGCCTGTCCACTGCATTTTTAAATGTGAAATATTTTTTTTGCCTAGCTACCATGACAGTAGCTAACCAACCTAGCTAGCTAACAGTTTACATAGGGAACGTTAGCTAGCGAGTTCTACAATAAAGCTAACTTGTGAATATGTAGAGAAAACAGAACAGCACCACCGCCAGTAATGGTCACAGACTATAATTACACTAACACATTGGAAAACACACACTATCTACGTGTGTGTCTGTGTGTGTATATATATATATATATTGAATTCATTATTTGCCAAAGCTTCCAAAGTAATTACCAATGCTACCAAGGCTTTTATTGACTGCTACGTGAGCATAATAAAAAAGAAAATCAAAACATGGGGCTTGAGTAATGCAATTACTGTCGTACTGTGCAGTGGCACCATTGACGCCAGGACAGCGTCCACAGCTAACTGACACTGGCTCACAGCTGTTTGAGTGGACGTCGTTGCGCTCCAACAATGGCTTGTTGTATGTTGGGTACCAATGTATGTGAGTGTGCCAACAAATATTTCCTGTTTGACAAAACAGGGTGAATTAAAGCAGGACCAGATGTGTAATTGACCAGATTGAGAAAATGTCTCTCAAACCTTGACATTCACAAACCTGTCGCGGAGGCGTGCATTACAGAAAACGCCTGTAATGCACGCAGAGAAGGATGGCTGGTTTCAAGTGCAGGAGGTTTATTCGGAAGGTACAACGATATATCAAGGGACAAGCAGGCACAAAGTCAAAGGGCAGGCAGAAGGTCGGTAACTGGGTATCAAGGCAAAGGCCAAAGTACAGAAGAGGATCATCCAGAGAGGTGGTCGGGCAGGTGGGAACCATGATTGGATGTTGCAAAATTGTCAGGGGAAAATATATACATTGAACTTGAAATGATCTTTTATTTCTCCTGACCCTCTTTCAATTTGAAATTTGAGATGAATCTGTATTCAGCTGTTACAGACTGGGAGCATGTCCAGTGAATGTGCTGGGACATGAAGCCCCATCCATCACAGCTCATTAGGATCAATATGTTTTAATGGGTCAATAATCTCCTACTTGCAGGGTAATAATAAAAAAAACTTGAATGAAAATGTAATACTCTACTCTTCCCATCTCTCTCTCTCTCTTATTCACTCTCACTTTCACTCTCTCCACAAATCCTATGACAAACCACAATTAACAATAGTTTATCTCTAATATCTAATTAGTAATTAACAGAATTCTAATTACAGTGCTGTGCGTTGGCCTAAATCAAACTGCCACCATGGAAATGTACAACTTATTGGCAGTTACCTTCAATCCGAACCGATCATATAAAAGTGCTTATAACCCTAGGAGGAAGAGATGTCCTATATAAGTGTTGTGCCTGCATGTTTACCATTCCAAAATAATTACAAAAGGCCACAAACATTTGAAAATTAAGTGTTGGAACTCACTTTAGTATTCTAGGATCATTAATTTTAAGGGTAAATAGTATTTCAAAAGAAGATGATTGGCAAGTATGATGGCAACAGGTTACAGAGTAGGATGATTTACATGAAAAACATATGTGCCAATATGTGTCTATAACTGGATTACAATATGGCAGTCAATGTCACATCACTTTCTCCTGTTTGACTTGTCATGTAGTGAAAAGAAAAGGTGCTTAGGAGGCTTCTCCAAATTAAAAACGGATATCTCCATTTAATCATCAAAAGGTAACAACTGCTTTTAAGCGTGACTGTCAGGAGCCCAGAGCTTCTGAGGGACTTTGGGAGACCGATAAACAGTCATCCTGAAAATGCCAGCCAAGTTTAGATGGCATGGAGGGTTTATTTTGAAGGTGTCACTGAACCCCTGCAGACCCGAGAGCGAATACTGTGCGTGTCCCTTTTTGCTTGCTATTATCGAGACATCACTCTGCCATCCCGATCGCCTGGTATGACAGCTATCAGGAGGCACCACATCAATGTGTTGTGTGTGTGAGGAATTGCTCTCCAATAAACTCTTCTAAGACCTTTTTTAAAGAATGGCAATGCCACTTTACAATTTCTAGCTGCTCCAGTTAATGATCATATCCACGTTGGTCCTGTACCAGAACTTGTGGCCCATGCTTTGTTTGAACTGGGTCCCACAATAATACGACCGAGATGGTTGATTCCAAAATGGTGGACCAGAACTTCACTTTTGTAGATATATTATTGATAACCGCTTTTACACATCAACCATCCTATTCCCACCAAACCCAGATTTGTTACCAACATGTGACTGATCGCCGTGGTACACGTGTACTTTCAAACTGGGCTGGCAGAAAGTGATCCATGTCCCCGAATATCCCTTAAAGAACCAAACTTGGAAGACAAATCTGTAAATTGTAACAGTAGCCAACTTTAATGTTTGTGTATGAATAGCAGTGTAGATTCCCTGTTGCAGTTTAACTCATGAATAGCTATTGTGCACAGTACGTGCACGCCTGTGCATTGACAGCATCCCACCGATGCAGTGTTTTAATGTCACCCAACGGCCCATGATGAGGTCTTTATAGATGAGGGCAATGCTTCATTAGTCAAACAGTAGCTACGAATCAGGAAGGATCAAGCCCCATGCACTTCACCACTCTGTTAAGTTAATCATACCTTCATCTGAGGCCTAATAAACGGCCTGCTTTCCTGAGTCCTGGGATAACCAAAGAGGGATGAGTCGAGTGGCTTTTTTGGGTGAAAACGAGGAACTGAATCTCATTGGTATAAAAGCTGTTTATTTGTCTGATATATGTATTGTTTTTTGACTGGAAACAACAATAATCCACACATTGCATACACAATAATTCACAATAGATGGTGTATACAGACTCCCCCCAAAAAAGTTGTAAGGACTGTATATTTATGCCAGTCGGAAATGTAGCCTATTTCAACCCGCATGTCAGGATCTGACATAATGGACAAAAGAGTTGTTTGGGAGGACACATTCTCCTAGTTATACTTAAACAAAGAGTCGTTTGGGAGGACACGTTCTCCTAGTTACACCTAAACAAAGAGTCGTTTGGGAGGATACGTTCTCCTAGTTACACTTAAACAAAGAGTCGTTTTGGAGGACACGTTCACCTAGTTACACTAAAACAAAGAGTCGTTTGGAAGGACACGTTCTCCTAGTTACACTTAAACAAAGAGTCGTTTGGGAGGAAACGTTCTCCTAATGCCCATCACTACACAGAACGTAAATCATTGCTTTACTGCTGCCAGTTAGTTATTCTATCACTATTTCCATTGCGATTCCTCTCTTAATATGTTAACCTGCCAGTCATTGTATTTTGTAGACGACGTGACTTAAAATGTGTTTATGAAACAGGGATTTATGTGACAAACAGGATCATTTCCACCTCAATAGGCTTTTCACATTCCTGATTTATAGTCCCACTATCTTTTTCTCTCGGACACATCTAACACATTGTTCTCACTCTAATGCTCTTCAATTTTCAATTCAATTCAGCTTTATTAGCATGACCATTACTACAACCATATTGCTAAAGCTAGAGGTACAATAGTAATAATAGTAAAAGGAATATGAATACAACCATGTTGCCACTGACACAGATAACCACACAGTAACAATGCCAACAACATAAACAATCAACATAACATCAACCAAACATCAAAGTGAATGTACACAAATAAAAAATTGGTCAAAAGAAACAGTCAACGGCAGCTCTTCATCTCTCCTCTCTTTTGGTCTTCATCTCTCCTCTCTTTCGTTCTTCCCTCCTTGTGCCCTGTTCTTTTCCACAGCTTTTTTTATGCAAACATACAGTATGTTGTCAGCAAGCTAAGAGCTTTAAACACTTTCCAGGAATTTCAGCCAAAGGCATTGTATACAGAATATCCCACAATGCACCTTACAACCCCTAAAGCTGGTAGTCAATCTAAGCCTCTTTCTTTCTCCCTCTCTCTCTAAGGATGTTGTCCACTCTGACCCTTTTAGGTAAATTGAATCAATTGGCATCCATCAGTGCTGTGTTAAATGTGGCAGAAGAGGTTTTAATTCACTAAGCTGGTTTTTAATTAGCAAGATCCTGAAGTGGGCCTGAGAGAGTTTGATGGGGTTTTTTCCTCTCCTTGAGTGGGCCCTGTTAGCACCCATAACCACCTTTACAAATGAACTTTGACATCTGTGGTCACAGAGTTGTTCGACTCTCTGCCCTCTAAAGCTACTTTAGCTGACAGCCACTTTTTAATAGCGGACCAGAGCGCATTGGAGTCCAGGGAATGAATAGAGCACACGCTTTACATCAGCAGAAACGCAGAGTCCCAAGCCCAGCAACCCCCTTATTAATGACCAAGTTTCTCCACACAGGCGTGGGGTCCATGTTAGGCTTGCACCAGGGCTGATATCTCCCCCTCCTCCCTGACCACCCGTTTCAACAAAGTGAGAAGAGCCATGAATACACAAACAAAAACCTCCCATCCGAAAGGCCCAGCACGCACATCCCACCAAGACTTTCCAAAAGTAACTGCTGGAAATGATGAGTTGAGTCGGGCCGTTCTCCCCTGTTACCTCTGAATTGGAAATATAATTGCGGCGGACAGTAATTTGCCACCCGGAGCCTGTTGGTAATTGTAGTCCGTTGTGGCCCGGTGAATCGTTACTTGGGCTTGGACGCGGTTTAGCTTTTGAACTACAGTGACCGAAGAGGAACACACACACACACACACAATACTCTGCTTCCCTGTGCCAGCGCTCCATCACCGCTTGGCACCGTGCCAGCTCTAAGGATCTAAGTTGTTTTCCATCCTGACCTCTCCAGCGCCCCGCTGTACCCCAGGGGCCGATACAGGAGCGGTTATGGGCCGAAGCAGAGCGTCCTCCTCTAATAAAGGGTGGGGCAGGGCAAAGAATACAGATGAGACATTAGAGAGAGGAGAGAGAGGAGAGAGAGGAGAGAGAGGAGAGAAATAGAACCACAAAGAGCGAGAGAAGACGCGTCACAGAGAAGAGGGAAGAGAGTGTGATAGAAACAGAAAAACAGAAGGAGAAGAAATTAGAATGTGTAAGCAATGAAAAAGAGAGAGGGGGGAGAGAGGGCGAGGTGAGAGGGCGAGGAGAGAGGGCGAGGAGACAGGGCGAGGAGAGAGGGCGAGGAGAGATGTGACATCCAACAGGAGATGAGGTAGCCCTCCTAAGCCCATTCAAATCTCAAGTTTTTGTCAATTAATCCTAGATCTTCAGCAATCTAATCCAACTTCACCGTACACATATTTAGGGCCCTAGGGTGGTTAGAACATCGGACCAGTAACCAGAAAACTGCTACGTTGAATCCCAGACCCAGCAACATGAAATAGGTGTTCTGTCCTTGAGCAAGGCCGTCGGCCCTAACAGCTTTCTGGTTGCTGCTGTAAAAGAGAATGTGTTCTCAGTCAATTTACCTGGTGGTCTTCTCTATAGCCAAGGATGAGTGTATTCTGTGAAAGAGATGTTTTGTTGTATTCTTTCCCCCAAATAGATAATAAAATGATGTTACCAGAATGTTTGTTTCTGATTGTTTTCAACCACGTGATAGTGCATGTTTGTGCTTTTTAGTAACTACAGTGTGTGCATGCGTGTACATGTATGCAAAGGTGTGCTTCTCAGTGTCTGTGTGTCTGTGTGTTGAACGAGTGGTGTGATATAGGTCAGTTCTGTCAGAGCAGAACAGCCCCTCCTCCCACACTGCTTTGCCTAAGGATAAAGGTCCCATGTCTTTCCATTAGGACGGTGGTTGGCGTAGCAACTGTCCCCCAGGTCGCTGGGTGTTGAAGCAGTTCAACAGGGTCTCAATCACATTGGAGATCACTAAATAGGGGACAAAAAGGGAGTTACATTTTCTTTCATAATCTCCGGTTAACTTCAAAGCAATTTCTTTTTTAATAATTGGTTGGTACACCTCGTGGGGCAGTTGGACAGGAAGTGACCCGTTGAGGGGCTGGCTTACTTTGTGGCAAACTTCGGAAAAATGTGAGTTCTCTGAACCACTCGAACGCTCCTCGACGCTCCTCCACAAGCTCAAAGCCTTTCCACTTTTCATCAAGTTTTGCAGCGCCTCTTGAAGATGATGCCTGTGTTGTGCTGGGCAGAGAGACTTTGATCGCTGGGATGTGAATATGGACAGTCCTGTGTGTCAGCTTCTGGCAGGCAGCGGAAGCTCGATACATTTTCTCAGCGCACCAATACCATCTGTCTGCTATAGATCTATGGGCAGACGAGTGTGTGTGTGTGTGTGTGTTTGAGTCATTTCAAAGTAAGACAACTGAAGTTTAACTCCTCCTCTGTTACTGTTCTGATAGATCACCCCCACACACACTGTGATCAAACAGGACCAGTCTTAATTACAATGCTCTAATGAAGACTTAATTAAAATAAGAACCTGAAAGGTTTTTTTAATGAAAGGAGCAATTCCCTCCACTGTTCAAAGAGAGGGGGAATGAAAAGAGAGGAGAGAGCAGAGGAGGGGTGAGAGTGGAGGAGGGTAAGGTGAAGAAAGGGGGGAGAGAAGAGAAAGTAAGTGGAGAGGGAGGGGAGTGAGAATGAGAAAGGAGAAGAGAGATAAGTACTAAGAGGAGAAGAGAGGAGGACTAGGAGAAAAGAGGAGTACTGGGAGAAGAGAGGAGGACTGGGAGAAGAGAGGAGGACTAGGGGAGAAAAGGAGGCCTAGGAGAAGAGAGGAGGACTAGAATAAAGGAGAACTAGGAGAAGAGAGGAGAACTAGAAGAGAGGAGGACTAGGAGAAGAGAGGAGGGCTAGGAGAAGAATGGAGGATGAGGAGAAGAGAGGACTAGGAGAAGAAAGGAGGACTAGGAGAAGAGAGGAGACCTAGGAGGAGAGAGGCAGGAGGGAAGAGGAATAAAAGATGACAAAAAAAGAGACAAGAGAACCGGAGGACGGAAGCTGATGAACCTATTATCTGAGGGTGGGAAGACTGGCTCCTATGTGCTTTAGTGATAGTTGAATTGACTTGGTGTTAAACTGTGATCTTTAGATGGCCCCTAATTCTTATTGGAGCAGTGTATTTTACAGTATGAAGTTGAAATAGCAATTGGATATTTAGAAAATTATTATAATGCTCATTTAGTGTAAGAGCTGTGGGATTGTGTGAATTATACTGTATCAGCGATAAAGAAATTATGTCCTGGTCTAAAATCATGAAGCAGGCATAGTTTCTAGCCATTATATGTGGGAGTGAATCCCCAGGTCATCCCCTGGCCATATAATACAGAACACAGACCCCTTTGTCCACTAGCGCTTAAGCTGCAGAAGGACAGTGTGAGCTCCCTCTATGGGACACAAGGTTATAAGAAAACCAACAGAGTCCCTGTGTCAGCACTTCACTTGGACACTGGGACTGTGTTGACACACAGCAGATGAAGTTCAGATAGGCAAAATAGATGTGCTCAAAGCCAAACCATCTCTGTAACTACACAAACATTTAGAAAACACACACAAATGTTGATGTGCACACACACACACACTCTTCCACAGCCCTCCCAGAAGGCACAATCACACTCATGCAGAAAATTCTGTGTCACAGAAAGCCAGTTTCCGCTGACCCTCCATCCCCTCCAGACAGAGAAGGCAGCTGGACAGGAACGGCGGCCGCCTGGCCCTCACTCACCCTGGGGAACCGCGAGGAGAGATCCTTGCTCCCCTGGAGAGTGACCAGCTGAGCTGATATACTTGTGAGGGGAAACAGAGCCATCATATAATCTTTTTTGGGGGGGAGGTGTATCTTTGACTGGGAAATGTGTTTTAAATTGTAATACAGCTCAGAATTCCAAGTTTGAAAGTCGACTTAGAGCTTAGTCTTCCTAAACTGAAGGTCATCGAAGTGTTTATTGGACTTGGTTCTTTTCCCAGATCTGCACGCACCATTAGACCGGGGCAGTGTAAGCAGGACGTACAGCCGACTGGGAACTACAGATGAAAACCTTGTGGATGACACAGACCCGTAATATGTCTGTATGTCACAAGAAGCTTAGTTCATTAAATTTAACTCCAGACCAACCAATCGTGTTCAGTGAGATTATCTCATAATTCGGCATGTTGAATCATAAATAGATAAATAGTATATAGTGTGTATTTTGAAGTGTTTGTGAAAGGTCTCGCATGTAAAATCATAACCTAATTTAATAGATAAACAGTTACATAAATATATATTGAATATAGGTAAAATAGGTAAACATGTAGTCAGTGGCTGAATAAGACCTGGCTAGGTATGTTCAAGTTTGACAATAAACCATTGTCTATTTCCAGATGGCCCTGATCATTGGTCAGACCGATTACAAAGCACAACCAATAAAATGCCAAACCATCCCTCTTCTTTGCTTTCGTGGTGTGTATAAAAGACACCTTACTGTGCTCATTAACATTAAATGGCTAACAGGGACTTGTTCATTATTTTCTGATTGCCTTGGCAGGAGAAAAGAAGCTTTAGTTAATGGCCAGGAAAAGTAAATAAGAAATGAATAACAAAATGTCTAGAGGAGAATGTGACAGAAACTCCTCCCTCTCTATCTGTTGATCTAACTCTGCAACAATTAGCAGGTTCACAAGGGCAGTAGAACGTTGTTTTTACAGAGAACCGTTCCAGCCAGAACACCAGAATGAGCCTGCCTGGTATTGAACCATAACAGCATCAACGTGCAGATCCCAATGTGTGTGTGTATGGTGTGTGTGTGTGTGTGTGTGTGTGTGAACACAATGCGAGGGACGAAGGACATTCAGGAGCTGCTACAATGCCACAAAAAATCCCTCAGAAATTGTCAGGACGACGTAGAAGGAAGCAAACAAATATTTTTACTATGCGTTTAATTTCAAGTATAAAAATGACATATGTACATGGTTGATTACTGTCAGTCACTCCTTTTAACGATTCGTCCTGTTGGGCTTTGGTTCAAGGCACCAAAATTATGTGGAGGCCAGAGCTAGAGAGGAAGAGAAACGAACAAAAAGAAAGACGTTGGGTTAAATGGGTAATAGGGCCCCATAAAGGAAGAACAAACAACATTTAACCATTACATAATGGATTTATCAGGACTGTTCCAACATCCTCACTTCCTGGATACGCTTGGTAACGTGGATTTTAATGATGTATGCAACTTCATAAAAAAAGTATTGTTATTGCGTCCGCCCTCATCTTTGGGCCCCCGGTGGACGGCCGTTGTCCAATCAGACGGACAGAAGGTCGGCTGACCTGTTTCCAGGGTCATGGTTGCTATGACATCCAGTGACATGACAACACAGCAGAATGGACAGCTAGACAATATGGTGTCCAGGCCTGGGTCTACAAGCCAGATCTGCTTTGAACTTCCCACTTCTTTGAGTGATTGGCTTTCCCTAACTGCCCTCATAGGAGCAAGAAGACCCCAGGAACACAGTCATTTCTGTAATACAGGCAAAGCACCGGTACACTGTCAGTCAATATCAAAGGTCATTTCACCATACCCATGACAATGGAGACGCAAAGCCCAAACAGGCTTTGGCAGCGACAAAGTCTTCACTTCATTACCACGTTACGGAATACAGCCTTTTAGTAGAGTGGTCTCTCTCGTTATTCACGTACCCGTCGAAATTCATGGGAGGGAATTTGACTTTTATTGAAAGTATCACAGCTAGTGCTGCCTCAATCTCACCGTAAAGGGTTGGCAGCTGGTATATACATTGAAGGGCGTGTCTACCTAGCACAGATCACCTTTCCACGAGAATCCCCATGTCGAACGGTCAATGTAAACATTTCATATTCCTGAGGTTAGAGAATCTATACACAGTTGTTTCTGTTGTTCTCTCAATCCAGGCACACTGAGCTTCCAATAAAACATACATTCATACGGTTCCTCACCCACCGGACCATTACGCCAACTTTAAAGGTTAAAACGCAGGGCGGGTCGTTTGAGGTACCCCTCTCGTTACCTTCAGGCAGACGCGGCCTCGTATCAGGGCATAGGGAACTGGGCCATAGCTCCTGGAGTCTGTGGAGTTCCTAAGGTTATCCCCTTCCAGCCACACGTGCCCTTTCGGAACCTACGGGAAACAATGACGGAACCTTTTGAATTGGTTCCAGGACAACTGCATCAGCAGTACTGTTGATAACCGGGTTCCCAGACAAGCAGCGACCGGCCTCCCCATGCCGTCGCTCCGAGACAGCCAGCCTCGGCTCTGCCAGCCCTCACCCCGACATAACGCTGACCCCCGCTCTCTCTCCTCCTTTAACCCCCGGACGGCCACAGGAGGGAGAGGTCATGGGTAACGGGGCAGTGTCAGAGGGACTTAGTGGGACTTCAAACAGGGTCATTAGGCTGTTGGCTGGGATCTTACCCCCTCTTACCAAGGGACAGAGAGAGGGAGAGAGAGGGGGGTGAGGGGAAAGAGAGAGGGAAAGAGGGGAAGAGACATTCACAAGAGTGAGGGGGAAGGAGTGAGAGAGAGGTGAGTCTTCAGTCAGCAGCGTCCATGGGTCTTCACTAGCGTGGCTCAACCTGCCAGTGGGGCAGCCAATCGGAGCGAGCACTAATCCCCAGTGACACCAATTATGATTAATCTCATCACTTTAGTAGAGTAGGCTTGTCAAGGCCCTAATTAAGTTCCCCGGTCCCCCCCTATATGTGCAGACAGGATCAACAACGCGTTGTATTGTCGTAACGGACATCATACAACACTGCGTTTTTGTGTTGCCTACGTTTCTAACGGCCTTCAGGAAGTAACGAGATGGACAACGAAAAAGGGAAATAAAAACACAACAAGAGAATATTATTGGGAAGGGGGGCATGGGTAGTTGACACGTTGATTTCAACTGTGCACGCCCCGAATGCCTCCCCGACACCCAGAATCCCCCACGCAGGACATCCTACGCATTGTTTTTACGTCGCATTTCACAATAACGAGCTGACACTGATCGCTAGGCAGGGACATGTTGACCTGACCGGAGGAAACCATCGGACCCCCCTGAGAACATGAAGACGACGACACAAATGAATGTCATTAAGGGAGTCATCGGAGAAGCATATGCCAGCATGCGGCATTCCCACCATCACACCTCGTTAGCATGGCAACATATGCCTGCTCCCAAGCACACAGGGCAGGGGAGCCCACGCCCGAGCTGTTTGTCATCTGCTGGACCGTACGCCCCCGCCCCGCTCCGGCCTCCGTCTCAAAGACCTTGCCGCGTTTGTCCTCAGAAATATTGCGGGCCTGAAGTCCTCAACACAACCCAGGTGACGGGAACGCTCCTACACATTCGAGGAAAGATTTTGTTGAGGACAATCTAATAATCTAATAATGAAAATAGTAAGATTGTATTCTGATAGTTATTTATCAGTTGGACTGTTTTGTTTTTAATTGAAGTGATTCCTCCTTCATACTGTATGGGGTCCCACAGGGAACATGTAGTACATTTTCCTCGGCCTGTCTGTATCTTCCGCACAAACATATTTTCACCCTCTCTGTGCCCATCAGAGAGTATCATATTAGGGATCAAATGTATTTGTTGTGACACAACGCACCAGGCATCGAAATGACTTGTAAGAGGTGACAAGCCAATCGCTCCGGCTAAAGAGCCTTCATGCCTGTCAAAAGAAACAGAAAGCGATGACAGCTATGCAATGTAGCAATGTTTCACTAAGACACATTCTGAAGGTAGACTGAGACCTCTGCCCCGGAAATGCGAGGATGAGACCTGTTATCAGCTCTAACCAGTTCTCTGTAGCTTTACGACCTGTTTCTAGAGACTAATGCGGTTCCCACAGAAAAATGTATGTCTTTAATTTACTGGATGACCCCAGAACATGCGGTGTGTGGTAGAAGTCCTGTCAGTGTTTGCACTCACCTGTAACTTTACTTATAGCGGGTTCTGCTCTCACACACACACACACACACACACACTATCAGCCTGTTCACACAGGTGGCACTAACTGCAATAGGCTTCCGAGAGATTGCTAGCCTGAGTGGTGGCTGTGGGGGGCGTGGCTAAGGGACGACAGGTAGCGGAAAGCAATGACAGTGGTTTCACCAGCGCAACCGCTGCTCTGAGGGAACACAGTTGTTGTCCAAAACGGATGATTTGGACTGATGGCTCAAGACCCCGAGGCACAAAAATGTTAACCGCACACGGTTGAGCAGAGGACAGAGTGCGGGGTTACCATGCCTTTGAAGATGCGGACGATTTCAGTAAAATGAGAAATTCAAACGAAACAAAGTGTTGAGCTAAGGCATATTTATTCAGCCAGAATGCATTATGTTAAAGGCTCAGGGTACGTACCTGGTAAAACTAAAAAGGTACAGTTCTTGGGTTTAGGGGTAATGACGCAGGGCTTGCCAAATTGACTGGTCGGTGTGATTAAACACTTACATATTGGTGGGTCTTGAAGACATCTGAAGGGCCGCTGGTGCAGATCTTATCTCCCTCCAAGCCGATGACTCTTTTACAAATGTTCATATGTGGATCGAACGGACTCTTTGCAATGACTATGTCACCCCTGAAGAAAGAGACGAGAGGGTCTGCTGGACATGAGAGGGAGAACATACTAGGCTAAGTATCGTCAATAGCTCAGGGAATTTCAAACAAAAACAGAAAAACTCACGACTCAATTCTGAAGAAATGGCGACTCAACCGTTCCGAGAAGACAACGTCGTGGCTTGTGATGGTGGGTTCCATAGATGGTCCGGAGCACTGCTGACGCATTCACAAAGGTTTCAGACCACTACTCGTTACTAAGGACACGGCGGGCCATGGCCGAAGAATGAAAGAAGCATACACACCGCCACAAACTCCCCAAGGTACTCGAAGGCACAGTGGGCAATGCAGCCATACTGGACAGTGTAGCCCAGAAAGCCCAGGGTCTTGCCCAGCACACTGCGGAACATGTCACCACCTACACAAAGACAACACACACACGTCATTACAGTGCTTGGTTCGTCGGACGTTAAGGTGAGGTCTAAGGTGTCACAACATCTGTCCCATTAGCAGGTTTACGACCCGACTGCAGCAGCGGGGACTGTCACACTCCCTGGTGTTTCATTCTCAGGGCCTCTACAGCTGTTGACACCACACAGCCAGCCTAACATTCGACCCTGTTGTAGATTGACCAATCAACACCTTGCAGGTAACAACCAAACATACCGCAATGGCAACACTTCGGAACCTTCCAGCCAAACAACTACATAACCAACCAGCAGACGTTCCTAATCCTAACCCTTCCCGCCAGACAGATACATAACCAACTAGGAGACATTCCTAATCCAAACTCGTCCTGCTAAACAGATACATAACCAACTAGCAAACGTTCCTAATCCAAACCCGTCCTGCTATACAGACACATAATCAACTATCAGACGTTCCCAATCTAAACCCGTCCCGCTAAACAGATACATAACCAACTAGCAGACGTTCCTAACCCGTCATGCTAATTAGACACGTAGCCTAAAGGCAAAAGTTTGTGCACTTAAGCCATCCTGAATCAATCCTGTTGACCGCTGTCTTCAGGACAGTTATCCAGTTCTGTGGGAGCCATAGAAACCAAATGTGTAGAGTCTTTGTTGACCGCCAAACACACACACAGTGACAGATAACGCAGTGTCCTCTGAACAAACATGGCAGCACCACTCAGGGTATTGACTTTTACTCAGAGTGCAACCTGCCGGATGGACACAGAGTGAGTCAATCTTTACACACAAAGTCAACAAGCCCACACACACAAACACGCTTATTTCCAAGGAAATATCTTCTTGGTTATAAATGTTATGGTAGAGACAAGTAATCTGATGTGTTCGGAGACATAGGCCTAAGTGTGACTATGGAGGACTTGATGGTAGGATTACAAAGTGCGTAGCTATATGACGTTCTGAGGTTTTATTTCAGATCACACCGGAGTCGGACCCTATGCTTCCGTTTTAGGACCCGGTCACGCAAGTCTACCCCAGGGTAATGAATTCCTCTTTGTCTCTGTGACACTTCTTCCCACTCGTCACCCAGCCACGGCATTATTAACCAAAGCCGGCAGAGCGGAAACCAAAGCCCCAAATCCTCGGAGCTGTGGGAATGACTTCCCAAGGATGGACATGGATTAGACACCCACCCCCCTCCCCCCTCCTCTGTCCCCAGGTCCCCAACAGAGTGTCAGGTGGCTATCCCAGCACCCACGAAAGGTGTTACACCTAATCCCATTACCCCTCTGCCCATACACACACACACACATATATATATATATATACAATGTCTCATGCTAAAAAACAAACAAATAATCCCCCCTCAAGTCTCGCCACACCAACCACCTTCCGTGGCCCGGTAAGTACACCCAGCCCCGTCTCCATCACTAGCCTACACCCTGCCTCCTCTCTCCAGTCGACCGTGTTTGATATGCCCAACACTACAAGCCCCCCCCCCATCTAATCTGCGGCCGACGTGGTTGCCGGCTCACAGGGAAACTCAACGTGCGTCCCTGTCAGAAGTCGCTCTGGCTGGGGTAAGAGACAGCAGTGTGTCCAAATGGTGTGCACCTCCCTGGGCATAGAGGCCGTAGGACGGGAGTCCGGAGGAGAACGGAGCTCCATCGTGATCGACTGAATCACAGTGCCTGTGCAGAAGCTCCTCTGAACAATCAGCCTGTTCCTCAAACCCTCCGGCCCCTCCTTCTAGACCATCTAACCATTCATCCCTCGTTCCGAATGCTGTGGCCTCCCTGTCCCGGCCGTATCAGATGGACTCCAATCACGGGGCATCAGGGATCAAAGAATATTTAAGACTATCACAACCTTCTCTTGAGGATACCCCTTCTCTACGGAAACCAGTTGCCAGCCCCTCATCCCCTTCGCTGTATCTCCATTTCATCGCCCCATTCCTGTGGGCATTTGTCAATGGTAAGGATTAGGGCCTTTGCATAATAAGATCACACGGCCAGTGACTGATATCAAGAGAGTCCATATGCAGCCGCCTGGTTTTCTATGGCACCCTCTGCCACAAATGGCGTGTGTGGATGTGTGTGTGTTACAGTAGGCAGGGGATCACATCGGGATTGGGAATGAGACCTCTGATAGGATCTCCATTAACCTCCAACCCCCCAGTGAGTAGGCTATAGGACAGTCACCCGCATCCCCTCGGTCAATCCCTGTGTCGTCGCTTCTGTGTTGCACTACATCTGGGAATTAACAAAAAGTGGCGGTCTGATAATCCAGGATTACACGCCAAACATGGTTCTGGGAAAACGGAGCAAGTGGAATTCTGTGTCCACCGGTCTCCTGCGGTCCCGAGCTCTCAGTGACAGGGGACGCAACAGCCAGACAACCCCGGCTCTGGGATCCCCTTACTCTGGGAGACCATTGAGGCAATAGTTAGGAATTGCATCGATAAGGCCACTGTTTGACTGAGTTCAAATGTTATTTTGACATGATACACAGGCAAACAAGGACCCCAGCCTGAATCCAGAGCGACCCCGGCATGAATCCAGAGTGACCCCAGCCTGAATCCAGAGTGACCCCGGCACGAATCCAGAGTGACCCCGGCACGAATCCAGAGTGACCCCGGCACAAATCCAGAGTGACCCCGGCACGAATCCAGAGTGACCCCGGCACAAATCCAGAGTGACCCCGGCACGGGTCCAGAGTGACCCCGGCAAGAATCCTGAGTGACCCCGGCACAAATCCAGAGTGACCCCGGCACAAATCCAGAGTGACCCCGGCACAAATGCAGAGTGACCCCGGCACAAATCCAGAGTGACCACGGCACAAATCCAGAGTGACCCCGACACAAACCCAGAGTGAACCCGGCACAAATCCAGAGTGAAGACCCAACAAACCACAATATAACCCCAAAAAAGCACACATTTGCTTCGTATAGCGTTTCTGGGGCACCCAAACTTCTATAGCAGGTACCGCGTTGGGATCCCGGCCCTCTGGGATTCAATCTTCCAGCACTGTCAAACACGACAAGTCTATTAGGACAAAGGGATCCCCAATGCAAACAGCCCGCAAGGCCATTGCTCCCCCTACACCCCTTAGATTAGGAAAACATGGTCAGACAGAGGGCTGGGCCACTGGAGGGCTAAGAGGCTTACAAACCCCACAGCAGAGACAGTCCCTCTCCCTGTGGACCGCAGATGGGGAGGGAATGAAGCCCAGATCTGATGTCCCCACTACGGCAGCAGAAGGCAGCCGAGGGGAAATTACTGGGGCCCGATTGGATCTTAACGTGAGCTTAAAAGGGGGGGCGGAGCCGGGCTGCCGTCCGAAAACCCTGCGGTTTTCGACGCGGACACCTGTCTGGGAATGAGAGAGTGACAGATGCGAAACCAAATCGGCCCTACCATCTCAGCATGTAGCCCCCCCCCCCACACCCCCACACCGGTGCTGAACGCAGAGCTGATTGAAGCAGCTGATCTGCACGTTGCTCCTTTCATTGTTGCTAGCGGCAACATAGCCGCCACACAGCTGAGGAGGGTGACTGTTTGAGGAGTCGGAGGCTTAGAGCTGGCAATCAATGGGTCAGCCCGGAGCAAATAATAGCCTAGTGATATGAATACGATTGCTTTGAATTGAAAAGGAAGCGTCTGGGGCAGAGGCTGCAGGGCCAAGTCTCCATACAATGACAGAGAGGGGAATAATAGTGACTAAGCTTCATTCTGTTGGCCCGGTGGCTCGTGTGTGCGCGGCGCTTTGGCCGGTGTTGAGGGTTGACTGATCTTATCAGGGTCTTGTATTGCATTCACAATCGCGTCTGTGCCGTAGCCAGTGACTCAGACATCTAAACCGAGCGCCCACTATTACCCTTTCGCCCACCGGCCAATGCAACCCCGCCTCGACCCAGACACGTAGGCCCATCGCGGCCAAAGAATAGGTTTCCCAGGATCCGTCCACGTTTTATGAACTGTATTGTATTTACAGCCATATCATTTAAAAGCATAGCCAAAACATTCACAAATAGAACTAGGCTTCACAACAGCTTCACTCTGCAGCTACTGAAAATGTGCACAAAAAAAATCTTTTTCTTTTAATATGCTAAGCTTCTGCTAAACAAAATAACAATGGTTTACAGTTATGAACCCTAACTCGATTTCTTTCCGTTTAACGCCACCCAAACAAAGTTGATGGCAATCTGACTTCCCCACTAGCCAAAGCCATTCTATTCTCTATCCTAGGAACCCACAGCTAACACTACAGCTGAATCCTATGGAAAAGCCAGAACAATATGCACAGGAAGAGTCTGACATGTTATGACTGCCTACATTACATGCCCGAATCAGATACACTGATCAATAAAACTGACATCATAGACAAAATACACAACAACGGATAACATACTCAAAAAGGTGTCGGGGAGGGGGTGTTTTGTTTAATTTTTATTTATTTTTAAACATTAATGGTGATGTTTATAGTACTAACACACACACTGAACACAGGGCAATGTGGACATGGTAGAAATAACTTAAACCTTTGACACTGTAGACCTAAATAATGTTTGTACCATGTTCCACTCCTTTAATTCAACAGTGACGGGACCTTAGTATCAACATCAACTGTTTTATTTAATACATAAAGAATGCATCTCTTATATCTAGCCAAGCCTACCTCTTGAGGGTCAAGCACAAGTCAGTAGACTTCATGTTCTCCTGTCAGCCCATGTTTAACTCAAGGCACTGTCACTAAAAAGACTGCCTAAGCTGTCACTCAGATCTTTTACTTTAAAATGTATGTCAAACCAAAAACATTGATTGTAAATGCAACCCAAGTTATGGGCTTGGTGATAATTTACCAAATTAGCTTGCAACAACAAGGGTTATAGATTCATGTCACATGTGGGACAGATACTGTTCATATGAAATGTATGATATATCTAGTCTACTGTAATTTGCTGTGAATAAGAGTTATCTGTTATGTCAAATAAGTAATAGAACCAAACCATACAACCTATGTACGAAGGTTACTTTAGACAAATTCCGCTAAGTTATGAAACAATGAAGTAATGAATGTTAAATTGTTATAATTACAAAGTGTAGCACAAACATGGACATTTACTTATCGTTAAAATACAATTTCTAACTCTGGCCCTAGTCTTGTATCTTTATAAAGTAGTTATGAATATACTAAGTGTACAATAGTCAAAATTAAGAAGAATCTACCCCGGAATGGTTGTGTCCTTTGAGTATAAAACGGCTACCCGTATTAATGATAGAGTATCTCATTCCATAAAATACGCAGTAGATAGGGATTTGAATGTAAATACGTTATTTCATCTAAATATTAACAGAAATATAGTCTAAAGTTAAACAAACGTTAGCTGCATTCGGTTCTGTCAGGCAAAGTCAACTCACAAACAACACCGCATCTGCCAGTTTCCTAAACCCCCATATTATTCAAATAATGGTTATATGTTTATGTCACGAAACAATCTTGATATTCAGCAAAATACGATTACTAAACCGTAATAGACGCTTAAAATATATAGGACCTCCTAGATAATGAACTCACCCCTATTCAGCGACGACATCTACGGAAGTTGTTCGGTCTCAAAGACACACGTTCTAAAAAACGTTCTGTGATTGGTTGGAACTGAGCAATCATAGTTGTGATTGGGTTGATGCAATTCAAAACATCAACACTTGTTACCACAATCATAAAAACATGGCGGCCCCCAGCAGGAGCGTGGGTAAACCTACCGGGGACCGTTTGCCCTGCAATACCACCAGTTTTCAGAAGAAATCACGAAGTAAATTAGTTTCTATACCCGGCACAAGACCCTCGGTTCAAAATGGACAGCTTATTGTTTCAACTGGTGTTACATCTCTAGACTACGTGATCGGTCAGTCTGTCTTGAATACGACAGCTAGTTAGCTGTTCATAATCTAAATAGCTAACTTCGTGCTGTTTCTAATGACTTGGATATAACGTTTCTGTGTTGTCATTTTATTTGTTTAAAAGGAATATTGTTAAGCTCAACTGAATGCTGTCACTATTCAACTGACTGTATTCTCCACCAAATGTGTAGCTAAATGGCTAGCATCAACATCAATGCAATTTTAAATGTCAGTTTTTATGAAAGTATGTTCACCCCCAAATCCCAGCAAACTAACAAATCATAGCAAAACCAGTTGTCGCATTTCAATTGGTAATTGGCTGCCTCTATGGGGGGCACGCATGCGTAAAGCAAATCCATGATAACAAATACAATCACGTCTGATACGGTCTTACAGATATTTATCAGTCAAATGTTGTTTGGTTATCTAAACACAAGATTTCGGACAAACAGAAAATGTACATAAACTTGAAGGTTTAATAAAATATTATCTTTTCAATACAAACACTTGCCACTTACCAATATTTTTTTTACTTTATTTAGATTTTCTGTTTGTCTGAATTTTTTTCATTTCAGTTTACTACAATGGTTGATAGACAAATAAGTGTTGATAAAACATTAACTGCATTTTTTTCGCCACTGCTTAATTAAGGTAGAATGTGCTATTTAATTTGTTCATTCCATAAGACATCTGAGTTCTTTCAAATGTTTATTACATAACTTTAATTTATCTTTTTTCTTGCTTTTTGAACCAGGTGGTGGGTTAGCTGTTGGAACCCTACTGCTCATAGGTGAGTCTAGCTCCACATGTTCCAATGTACATGTAGGCTGAGCACGAGTAGAGGTGTTACTGTTACTCTTTGAGTGGGGTAACCTTTTTTACAGGGTTGTTACCATGTGCTGAGCTGTATGGGTTGTGAGGAGAAAGCCATTATCTTCACTTCAAATATGATTTGGATTGAACCTTTCGGCCTAAACTCTAAATGCTATGTGTGACGCCAAGCCAAATAGAATAAGCCTAAAGAACTTGCAAGAGATCCGAACAATGCAATCCACTGCATCTACTTTGTTGATTGTCTTGATTCTTGATCGTTGATCTACTCCTACTTCCTGCAGTCACTATTCCCAGCCATATTAAGTAAGGCACTTGCTACAAATTCAAATTTTTCTTTAAACTTTAACTGCTACGAGGGCTTGCTTGGTTTCAGCAAAGAGCAGTGTCTGTTTGTTGACAATCACCTGTCATTCAAGCTATCAGAACTGGAGACATTTGGAGATAAGTTGTTGATGATTTGTGTTGACTATTGTGTTCTTATCACACAGAAAACTAATGATCTGTCTTCATTGGTTTACATTTGAGTTTGTGTGCCTGCTAGCCATATGTTCTTACTCAACTCCCCTATCATGTTTAGCATGATGTCTAACTAGTAACCAGGTTTGTGGTGGAAAATATACAAAATAGGTTGCCTTGCTGTACCTCTGTGGTGATATTAGATGTTCAAAGTCCGGTTAAATCTTCTGTTTTCCATGTACAGAAAACGTGCGATGGCACAAATCACAGAAAACATTTATAACTTTCCTCTTTTAGAAACATGAAATTCTGCCTAACAGTAACAAATGTCCAGGCCAGTGTAAAAATATCCCTCTGGTGTCAGGCTTCGGTTGTAAACCCCCCCCAAACCAAACAGGCCACAGCAACCAAGGAAGTGGACCTTTAAACTGAAGTGTGCCGGTTCCTGTACCAAGTCAACACACGGAAACATTGCCTTAACCTAGAGTGTTACCCAGTAAAAATAATGAAAACTGTGTTACGTTCAAACCCGCGAATGTGGTCTGCTTTACACTGCAGTTTTTTTGTCTGTATATTTTAGGTGATGTTCTGTATGCTATATGGTGGGGTGCGGGGTACCCTGGTATTCTGCCCTGATTATATTATATTATATTGCCTTGCCCTTTTTAATTTATCCCCCCAATCAACATGGGAGGCAGTGATTACACACTAATGCCTTCTTCCATTTTGTGAATCATTGTACGCTTGGTTTCATCTGATAATGAGCGACACAGTAAAGGTGAGGTATGTGTGCTTGTGCGTGCTTGTGTGTGTGTGTGTGTGTGTGCTTGCTTGTATCAGCGTGCGCTTGTTTATGTGCTAGGTTAGCATCCACTTGGTTGTTGAATGTGTTTCTGTCTCCTGTCTTGTAATAGCTGTGCTAGCTTGTTTGTGAGACACAGACATTAAATCATGAGACTGGTTGAGGGCTGCAGTTGATTTGTGCTAAGCTGTCCACCCCTATCTGTCGTTCAGAGGTGGATGAGCACCGATGGTATGGCTGCTGTCTGAAGATCTTTCATCTCTGGGGTTTTATTTATAGAAGGACCAAACAAAGCTTGTCAGTTGATCTCCAATCTAGATGCAGAGCTGGGTTGTTTGGCGGCTTGGTAATTGTTGACGATATTGACAAACATGTGTGTAAGGTCCATTGGTCACATTGCATATTTACTTACACACTACTAATGTGATGTTCAGCTGGTTATGGCTACAGGCACATTATGACATTTGTCATGAAGCCCTTTACTCTGCTTGTGTTAATCAGGGTGTGGTTAAGATTGAGGAAAGCATGACTGGGAACATCGTTCCACCTGGTTATCTGGGCAATCTTTTCTATTATTAGGACATATTGTAGCAGGTGAAAGCACAGCATAGACTTTAGACATGGGTGAAGTTCTCCTTCACAGCCTGCTCTTTCACAGTCTGCTCCTTCACAACACCCATTGGCACTCACACTAAAACAGTCCACTCCTCTAGTCTTTCCCTTAGGTAGGCTACTAGACCCCTTTTATAGCCATCCTGGTTAGTCCATATTGGGACCAGGTGTAGTAGGGCGGCTCCTGCTGGAATATTCCAGGCCTTCTCTGCGCTCACTTTGCCCTTTCTCTCGGTGGTATGGAAGGTTCTAGCTCTCACCTCGCTCGGTGTGTGCTGTCTGAGGTGCTGAATCTCTTTGCGCAGGGTGACCTCGCCTTGTGGAGGTGAGGTGCTGAAAGACTCCACAATACAAACAGTCAGCAAGGTGCTGATGGACTCAGCACTCCACTAGACAAACAGTCAGCAAGGTGCTGATGGACTCTACAATACAAACAGTCAGCAAGGTGCTGATGGACTCTACAATACAAACAGTCAGCATGGACTCCAC
>JACXGK010003781.1:26680-42717 GCA_016801125.1 Novumbra hubbsi
CAGCATGGACTCCACAATACAAACAGTCAGCAAGGTGCTGATGGACTCTACAATACAAACAGTCAGCATGGACTCCACAATACAAACAGTCAGCAAGGTGCTGATGGACTCTACAATACAAACAGTCAGCATGGACTCCACAATACAAACAGTCAGCAAAGTGCTGATGGACTCTACAATACAAACAGTCAGCATGGACTCCACAATACAAACAGTCAGCAAGGTGCTGATGGACTCTACAATACAAACAGTCAGCATAGACTCCACAATACAAACAGTCAGCAAAGTGCTGATGGACTCTACAATACAAACAGGCAGCAAGTTGCTGATTGACTCCACAATACATACAGTCATCAAGGGGCTGATGGTCTCCACAGTACAATACAAGCTAGCCGTCCTCCTCAAGGTGTATCTATCTATGTTGTTGGTGTCTTTCTAAACCAGGAGGCGCATGGTTGAGTAATGCAGGGCTCCCAGGAATGCTTGTAATGCCCCCCGTGAACCAGACATGGGGTCTGGGGTTTTATACGATCAAAGGAACGACAATATGGATCCCAGTGGTTCTACCATGGTTCTAACTTGTTGTTAGAACCATCTAACAACAAGTTGGAAAAAACGGAATTCCTCTTTCATGCAGGTTTTTACGTTTGATGGAAACATTACTGTTAGCCGCCTACTAGTACCTTTTTACAATTCCTGTCTTATAACACAAAATGAAAAGGCTTCCTCCCCTTCAGCATATCGAACCCCCTTCGCCGTCTTCACCATTGTCCACCACCTGCTAACCCACCTCAGATAGGGTCATGACTGAATGTGAAAAATCAGAAAATGGTTCGCTCCCTGACACACAACCTAGTCGATATGGGAAGTAGTACCTGTTGAGACATTCAGGGAGTTACTGATCTCTCCTGTGGTACTGTTCCCAATTTGTAACCCAGCCCCCACACCTCCTTGTCACCCCCACATCACCCCCTCCTCTCCTAAACCCCTAACCCTGCAGCCTAATGACTCCCGCAGGTTTTTGTATCTAAAAGCACCCATAGAAAGACGGGGCACAATGGGTTGCATCTGGAGAGGGCCCTTTGTGGGCCCCGTTGAATGCAACAAAGGCCCCCGGTGACCTAGAACCCATCAATAAAGAGGACAAGGGGCCCCCACTGACGACAAATTGAAGAGCCCGGGAACTTCCTGGATTGTCCATGGGCGAGGAGTGAGGAGACAGGCCGGGGACGTCGGGGGGGGGGGGGGGGCATTTGCATTCTCCGGATTCTCCGGGATGACGTGTCATCTTCCCCATGCTGTGGGATGTGATGTCAGCTGTGTGGCTGTCACCGCTCTTTGTGTGCGTCCACTGTCTGCCATTGTGTGTGCGGAGGCCAAAGACGGCTTTACAAAATGGTGGTCGGTGGCACTGACAGGAAGCAGCAGTGGCATGCTGGGTAGCGGTATGTGGGCTTGTCGGGGGCGTAGCGAGAGGAAGTGGAAAGTGGGTTTACATTGTGTCTGGGCGGGTGTTTTGTGTGGTCTAAGGTGGCTTTCTGAGGTCCAAATGTGTCACCCTGTCCTTTCTGTGTCCCTCCAACCCTACTAAGGTCCGAATGGAAGCTCTTGCGAGTATTTGACTGGCCTATTTCTTTTCCACAGTATCAGAGCGATCTCTCCCGAGTGTCTCTGGCATATAGGTGTGTTTGGAATGACTGATTGGAAGTAAATGTCACTTGATACCTGAGTACCGCGATGATGCTCGGAGAACAACCGAGAATTAAAGAGAGCTGGACGTCAAGAAATAGGCTGCCCTTGAAACGACTTGTCCCACACAATACAATAAACCTGCAACAGTAATTCCATCGGCGTTAAGGAAACACAACCCACCTGGAGTACAGTGTGTCATCGTTGAGGTAATCCTGCCTGACAGTTGGCTCCTACCTCTGGACTCTCCGTGAGAGCTCAGGTGAATCCTCCACACGCAGGACTCCCTTTCCCCCTCTTCGCGACGTGGGGATGGGTGGGGAAGATGACAACCCTGACCCCTTTCCATGAGAGGTGGGGCTGTCACCTGTCTTGTCGGGAGACCCCCGCTCCGGAGACAACCCTGGTGTCTGTGCCCACTGTACCTCATAAGAGGGAGCGGTCATTATCTCCTTCACCGGCAGGCAGTGTGACAGTCACCCGGATATGTTGTGTTCCTATTAGGGTCGGCTGGTGTAGGACGTTACATCGGGAGACATTTTGGCCATGTCTGAAAAGGCACTCCCGTCCTACACGCTCAATATAGATAGACATTTAAACCGTGTTTTTATAATGTGGACGGGTATGTGTTCAGACTGTGCTTTGTTTCTTCCCTTTTTGCGACTGTAGCCCCACCGATCTGTGTCATCGGGGATGTTGGCGATTCTTTGTGTAGGCAGGAGGTATCTGACGTGCTCTTTGATCTTTCTGTTGTGTCTCAGAAGAGGACCGTTATGACAGCTACTCTCGGATGCTGCTGAAGTTCTTCCTGGCCGAGGGGGTGGTGTGTGGACATGAGCTCTACGTGGCTTCTGCCCAGGACTACCCAAGTGACATCATACAGGTACGTGAGTGTTTACCATCAAGTACTGACACTCATCAAATTGTAGTGGGAAATGATATTCCGCTGATATTTCAGTGGAACGTACACGGCTTCAAAAAATAAGGGAACACATAATCATCACCGTATAACAAAGTCAATCAAACTTCAGGGAAATCAATCTGTCCAGTTAGGAAGCGTAAGTCATTGTGAATCAATGTCTAATTTTCTGTGCAAATGAAAGTGTAACTAAATAATGTTGTGTTTCGTCGTGGGATATGCAGGGTATCCCAGGTGTTCAGGTGGTCTAAACTAGGTTCGTGTCTTTGGTGCCACAAGCACAAACTGGGTTATAGCCTGGCAACACGTGGCAGTGAAGCCCCATGGGTAATACAGTTGGCCAGGATTGCCCGTGGAGGGGTAGGCAATCGTCAGCAGGGACGTTTTTTCCCGCTTCTGTTCTAGTGAGTCCCTAGGGCAGCGTTAGTGCCCACAGAGCTAACAGGTGAGGGTTTGTTTTCACACGCGTTGACTCGTCTGACTTCCTGATTGGATGTGTAGCATGGGGGGATAACCGAATGGCTTGGTATGGATGTCATGCGGAAAGGCTTGCCATGATTTTGAGCTGTACCCATTGCAATGGGGGTTGACTAAAGTGGATAGGGGAAAAAACATATGAACACACAATGGATGATGAATTGATTATCAGTGAAGACGTGAAATTGTTAGAGAGGTAAAAATACACCTCTAAAATATTGTTACTTGTGAGGGGTTAACATGTTTCTAGAGCCATTGTTAGTGGTGAGAGGATAACATGCCTTTAATGCCATTGTCAGTGGTGAGAGGATAAGATGTCTTTAATGCCATTGTCAGTGGTGAGAGGATAACATGCCTTTAATGCCATTGTCAGTGGTGAGAGGTTAACTTGCCTTTAATGCCATTGTCAGTGGTGGGAGGTTAACATGCCTTTAATGCCGTTGTTAATTGTGAGAGGTTAACATGTCTCTAAAGTCGTTGTTTTTGGTGAGAGGTTAACATGTCTCTAATGTCGTTGTTAATGGTGAGAGGTTAACATGTCTCTAATGTCGTTGTTAATGGTGAGAGGTTAACTTGCCTTTAATGCCATTGTCAGTGGTGAGAGGTTACCATGTCTCTAATGTCGTTGTTAATGGTGAGAGGTTAACATGTCTCTAATGTCGTTGTTAATGGTGAGAGGTTAACTTGCCTTTAATGCCATTGTCAGTGGTGAGAGGTTACCATGTCTCTAATGTTGTTGTTAATGTGAGGGTTCAACATGTTTCTGAATATGTCACTCTGAAGGTGTCTGGAGTTCCTGATGCTGTTCAGCACTGCAAGAGGGGGGCCCCTTACACATTGTTTGATAGTGGTCTCAACATAGCCCTTCTTTACAAGTTAGAGGAAGAGTAGAGACCCAAACTGGTCTGATGTCATCAAATCATTTGGTTCCTTAATTCAGTTGCAGAAAATGTAAAATCTTTCCGTTGTTTGGGTAAACCCACACCAATTGAACTCAAAACCCCTTTTTGTAACAACATGTAAAAATGTTTTGGAACAACTACCGTTTGTGTGTTGTTACATTTAAGGTTGTAAAGACGTTTCCAGGAGGTGTCGATGGCCGATGTCTGTCTTTAGACGATGCTCGTCATGAGTTGAGCATTCCAACTTATCCGTCTCACCCTCTAGCTCTCTCTCTCTCTTTTCCGTGCTCTCTTAATGAAAGTTCAAAACTCTAGAGCTGTATTGTCATGTGAAACAATGTGTTGCATTGCCAAAGCTAGTGCAAAAGAAAATATTAATAGTAATTGTGGAAAATTGTTGTCTCTATCATCCACTGGCTCCCTCACTCCCACCTACATTCCATGTTTCCTTCCCTGTGGCTTTATTAAACCTTCTCTCAGGTGTTTGGTTAGACACACCCCATGGCCCCTCAGGTTGCATCCCATTTGTAGCAGTCACATTTAGCTTTCAGAGTGCTGCGTAGTCAGTGTCCACTAATTGATTTTCTGCCTCTATTAATGAGAAAAACAATGACATCTCACCCCTGTTGTATGCCAGGTTCCTGTTCTATGGCGCATCAGACTCTGGCACATGCAACACAGTCGGCCAAGTCAACTGTGTGGATTCACATCACTGGCCTTTACTCTTTTGATACTGAATTCCACACGCCATCAAGTCGACGAACACTGAAGAAAGCACTGCAGTTGTGATAAGATTTATGACCCATCGTGTCTGTTTCATGTCATCCGTAGGAGCTCCCCTCTCCCATCCTGGATGACATTGCCAGCCCCAAACCAGGTGAGAGCCAGAACACAGCGTGTGATCCTGAGGGTCCAGATGCCATGTCCATCGCCTGGCGTTACCAGAACCTGCCAAAAGTCCAGGTGTGTGTGTTTGTTGGTGTTTAGTCAGTCGGGGAATAGGGTCAGTAGTCTCTGCCATTAAATCAATCAGCTCCTGAACTCCTGTGTGGGATAAATGGGCCCTCTGCTGTGTCCTTCAAGAGTTGAGGAGCATTACTCATGCTTAGCTGCCTCTAGGTGGAGCCGTCTGATTCACACATACACCCGCCTAGCCTGGGGATGCGGTGTACCCTGGGTGGGCTGGTACGCTAAGCGGATCGCCACTGCTTCCAAGTAGAAGATGAGCCCCTGATCCTGTCTCGTCCAGCCACTCCCCTCTGACCCACCCCCCGCCTTGTCAGAAGAGGGGTACACGGGGGCCCTAATCTAGATTAGTGGTAGATTAAGAGCCCATCTGACAATGGAGCCATTGGCATCTTTCACTGGGAAGAGCAGGTCTATAGAACTCTTCCTTTCACCCTGGCGAAAAACATCCGCCTTCTCTCCCTCAGAGCCCAGCCTAGGCTGTTTTCACCGCCTCAAGTAGAGAGTTATGTGAAGGTGTTATTAAGGCTTTGGTTCCCTGTGATTTTTCCAGGGCTGAAACAAAGATTTTCTGCCGAATATGTTCTCTGGGAGTTAGTCGTGGAAGGACTGGCAGCCTCTGGAATTGCCAATCTGCTCTCGACAAAGCATCGTCTTATGCCATAGCCTAACCCTTCAATCTTAGCCTATGCTGCCCCTCTATCACTTGACTATTTGGCCCTGACAGAGACATGGATCACCCTAGAAAACAATGCTACCACTGCTGCCCTTTTTTCATCAAACTATTTGTTCTCTCAAATCCCAAGAACATCTGGTTGACGGGTTGGTGGCACTGGTATTCTTATCTCTCCAAAGCGGAGAATCTCTCTCTTTCCACTTCCCATCTTTTCCATATCCTTATTTGAGGTCCATGTTGTCACTATCAATAACCCACTAGAGCAGGGTTCTTCAAATCTTACCCTACGAGGTCCGGAGCCTGCTGGTTTTCAGTTTTATCTCATCATTAATTGCACCCACCTGGTATCTCAGGTCTAAATAAGTCTCTAATTAGGGGGTTGCAATGACAAAATGGAGTGGAACTGGCTTTGAGGTCCAGATTTGAAGACCCCTGCACTAGAGCTTGACATTTTTGTCATCGATCGTCCACCAGGGGCATTAGGAGAGTTCCACAGCTTGTGTCTCCCCGCTCCTCAAGAAACCAACTCCTCAGATCCTCCTCTCCACACTCTCAGAGCTGTTGGTCTCAGGTTCTGCACACTCTTGGTTTGCATCCTACCTGGCAGTCTACTCCTTCCGGGTTGCATGGAGCAGTTCTGTGCCTACGCCACGAGCTCTCACTAGTGGTGTTCCCCAAGGATCAGTTTTGGGCCCACCACTCTTTTCTCTCTACACAAGGTCATATCCGCACATGGCCTGTCCTATCGTTGCTACACCGATGACACCCAACTGCTCTTCTCATTTTCCCCTTCTAATTCCCAGGTTGCATTAGGGGTGCCAGGGAGGTGCCACTTCATGTCTTTTTGCCACCCAACTCTCACGGGTGGGCAGCTCCTGCTCAGCCAAGGCAATTCTCTTATTTTTATTGGCACCTCAAGGGTGGAACAAACTTCCCCTTTAAGCCAGGAAGACAGTGTCCTCTAAAGGGGCAGAAAACCTCCCTCTTTGTTGAATATCTTAATTAACTTGGGTATCCTCCCTACACCCACCAGCCAACTAATGTCTTTCATGAATTAAAGTGTACTTATTATTATTGTCAGATGTTGTTTTTCCAAGACACCATAAGAGGAATGAACATATTGTAAGTCGCCCTTGTGAGTTTCTGCTCAATTACTAAAATTTAAAATTGTAAAAAGTGTAACTTTTTTTATTGGACTATTACAGGATCTTAAAAACACTTGAGTGCCGACAATTCCTTTTTTACTTCTACTTGTCGACTAAGAGGGAGGGTGTTTACTGATCAGGAGTTTTAATCAGTCCCATAATTGTAATTTGATCAAAAGCGGTGTGAAGTCCTCATGCCCTTCTTTTTACTGAACTATGGACATTCACTCATGTTAATGTCCCCCAGACGGCCCTAGCCTCCTCGTCGAGGTTTGGACACTACTACGATGTCTCCAAAACAATGGACCTTGAGATTAGTCAAGCGGCAAGGTGCCATGGCTTCTACCTTCCAGAACACTCCACATCTGTAACGTCATTACCATCACCTCTACCCACAGGCCTGAGGTAACTCTTGAACTTATGTCATCATGGTATTCAGTGTTATTTACTGAGAGAAAATGTACACACCTACCTTAAGATTTGCTTTCTTAAAATGTTTTTAAAATTAATTACTTTTGTTTAACTTATAGGTTGACATAGACAACTCAGCATTTTCTATTTGAATAATATACATTTTAACTAGCTAACTATCAGTTATTAGAGACAACATTTTGATTTGAGTACAAGTATTTGGACTCCCCAGAGTTATTCCAGGGTGAAAACGGCATACGGCCATTAAAACTTCATTATTAAGGGTAATCATTAATATATTGCTATATTAAAACTGTCTCTTACATGTTTTTAAATGTCTTGCTGGTCTTTATATCTCTGTAATAATTAGTTTTTACGTTCACTTTGCTTAATTTATGTTTCTGTTTGTCTCCTAGAAAAAACATTATTCTTTGTCAATGACAAGCATACTTTTAACTCGATGCTGCCACCATAGTACTTCTGTGAACATGTTAGCACTAAGACCATTAAACAAGAAATGTGATTTGTGACAGCTGGAGTTAGGACAATTTCTCACCTCCAAGTCAATGGGCTTAGACCATGTAATAAGTTGTTGAATTTTGTTTTAAGAATCATTACACACATCATCCCAATGCAAGCAATTAATCAGTGGGAAGCAGAGATTGATCAGTGGCAAACAAAGGGCTTTTGCCTAACATTATTTCTTATGTGAGGTGTGTAATGCAATCGAGACATAAGCAAAGAGACACTTGTTATATCATAGACACCCCCTCCCCCACACACACACAGACGCACCTACACAGGAGTCTTTAGAACACTATCCGGGACGTATGGTCAATTTATGAGGCTTACTATTCACTGATTAAGCCAATATAACCGCGGAGACTGTCTTCTTTTATTCTGAGCAGGCAAGTTAGGTTGTCAGGCTTAGGACACTTTCAGAGGAGTAAAAGGCTTTCCGGGGGAATATATTTAAATAGAGAGAGGGAGTGTTTGCTGAGACTTTGTTTGTTTCGCTCAACATTGGCTGTGCGACGTTGAGTCTGACACACTTGGCAAACAGACCAGACTGTAGCAGAGAGGTTTTATAGAACCCCTCTGCTTTTATATCAGCAAACAAAAACCCTTTAACTCTGGACTCATTCAAACACATTAGTGTGTGTGTGTGTGTTTGTTTGTGTGTGTGCTTTAGGTGCTTGCAGTGTTTTCCCTATATTCCTTTAAGTGTGGACAAACACCTTGTTTCAAATGGTGGCCACCCTTTTAAAACTGTGTATTATTATTTTAATATAATGTCAAATAATAATTATTCAATTTAAATGACAAAAATCAGATATTAAACATATTGAAAATATAGATAAGCTACATTGAACAAAATTATAAACCCAACATGCAACAGTGATTTTAATGAGTTAATTGCAAGATATTCATTAGGCCCAGATCTACTAATTTCTAACTTAAAAAATAATCATAGTAATAATATATATATATTTTTTTCTATCTAAATTACCCTCAAGAATGATTAAAACTCTTGGCAAATACTATTAAAAAAGGCTTTCAATTGTTATGATAAGAACAAAAATGTTGTCTGGTTTTTATTTTATTTTCATTAGATAAAGGTTGGATTATGTTCATATCTTGTGTCTAAGGTCAAGCTGATGATCTATAACATTTGATCCTGCTATTTTGTTTCTCAAAGGGATTAAGTAATTATGGAGGGCAGTGGATTTATACTGCTAACAGAACTGACACCAAATTTCCTAGTTGCCATGGAACTTTCATTAAAGGCAGCCTTACTAAACAAAAAAAACCTCAGAAACACAGAAATCTTTACATTGCCCTGCGGCAAAGTCCGAATTAGCACTGAATCCCTTGAAGAGTTCGGAAAAAGAGAATTATGACAAAAAGCAAAACCAATTTAGTTTATTTTATGGAACAGAGTTTGCAAAATGTTCAATTATCTCCCTGAAGACATCTGAGGTGTTTGATTTGAGACTTTTCCCAGGTCTACATCATGTCTTGTTCCTCTCCGTATAACTATTGTAAAAACACGTCCCTGTTCTGTGGGTCAGTAATGAAGACTCTTTAACTGTGACATTGGCATCGTTGTGGCACTGCCCATCATGCCCTCTGGATCGGGCATTGATCTGCCAAACCACATGGCAGCTCGTCAGCAGGGCTCCACACCTGCGCCGCGTCGCTCTGACACACGGCCCCAATCCTCCCCTCACCACCCCATGTTGCTACCATGGCTGTTAAATTGCTCCGTTTCACTCACTGGCATAATTGGCACAAATTGCTCTCTAGGTGATACAGACCCTGTTGTTTAAGACCAAGCCCCCCCCCCCATCTTTCTCTTCTCAGTATGAGAGGCGGGAGCTAGCATTGAGCTAATGTGGCTTCTCTGAATATGATACTAATTAGCTCTCGCACTAACCCCTGCGGCTAAGCACCTAGCCCTCACCACCAGCCGAAGCTTCAGTGCCCTCAAACACAATGGCCTCCAGGTGGAGGATACCAGCCGGGGGGCTGCCCCTTTCTCAAAGCCGAGGGACGGAAGGCCTCTGAATCGTTTTGCCTTTGGAAGGGTCAGAAGGCACCATTTTGACCATTTACACTGTGAAGAATAGAAACAGAAAATATGTCGTTTGGTCTGTATGTAAGCACCTTGTGCCTACGTCATTACAAGGCCACTCTAATGTAGGAGGTTTTGTCACACAACACAATGTGAAACCTGGATAAGGGAACGTGTATTTGGAGTGTCCACCCGAGCTGTTCCCGGAGAATATTTTGTGACATTCTCTAGCTACAAGCTGCCCCCAGTATTGTTTTAGAGAACTTGGCAGTATGTACATCAGGCCTCACGTAGACCACATTTAACCAAACCAGCCCAGAACCTCCCAGGACCTCAGAAAATGTCCCAGTATAATCCCCAGACACGTGACGGAGCATGGAGCCGACCGCCTTATGAATGTATATCACCTGAGTGATTTCCTTGTATAAACTGTAACTCAGTGAAATCTTTGAAATTGGAGCATGATGGATTTATAGTTTATTTTTGAGCTTTCAATCTATGGCCAGTGGGAGATTCTGTGGATAGTCATCATTAATATCTGCTGTTAGGCGCATGTATTCCTGTATCATATGACGGTGTTAACGTTGATTTGGCCATAAGGTGGGTACACGGTTGACTTGGCAGGAGGTTGTGTTAGGGTTGTTGGTGGTTATTAAGGAGTGGCTGGGATCTATTGTAAGTGAGTTGTGTCCCTTGTCAATGGTGCACATTTTACCCTTCATTAACCATTCAAACACTGTGCCCGTCCAATCGGAACTAGCACCCCATTAAATAGCCTTTTCTCAGCTGTGTTTGTGTGTGTGTGTGTTTGTCAAAGTACCTCAGAACCGGCCCTCTGGGAGCTGACAGACGACCAGTCACATTTTAATTTCATCAACTGAATAAATTAATTGATTCTCTTGATGAGGCTCTTCCATTATTTTCATCTGCTCTGGTGGTTTTTGAAAAGCCTTGTCAGGGGGATTTGGTTCAGGTAGTACAGCCAAATCCTCTGCAGTGTACCTTGAAATACAGACGCGTCCAATTATATCACGTTAGGCACCTTTGCACCTTGTTATTAAATAATTCACAATTAAGTAAATGCATTTGACACTGCAGAACCAATTGGTTTTTTTCTTAACTTAAGTTTAAAGCAAGGACGTTTAGAAATGAAATAATAATGACATGGACACAGTGAAAGCTAGGTTACCCAGCCTTTGGCCGAAATAACTGCAGGATGTTTTGGAGGGCAACGTTCAACCCAATGTCCCATCACTTTGTCTATGTTTAAAGCTGTGGGCCAGGCAGATAAAACGACCTCTAACACATAAAAAATAAAAACCTTGGAATAGCAAAAGTAAACCTGGAGTGTCCTGAATCGCATCCAAATCCTTTGGCATGGGCTGAGAGCAGCAGTAGGTAAGATCCCTTCTCAAGAGTTAGAGAAGAGGGCCAAATGGAAGATTGAAAAGTATTGTAGCTGAACTAAATTATGGCTACAAAAAAGAAGTGTTGGTAGTAATCTTGGTTGTTGCAACCACATAATATTTTTGTCCATTTATTATTCTCAAAATTAAACTGAAGTAAATAATCTTTTTTTTTCCCCAAGTGCAAGAGTGTTGACATTGTATTTTCTTCAAGGTTCTGAAACTGAGTGTTGCAACATTATCCTCACGTTCGTTTGGTGTCCTGTTTCTAATTTAGGAAGACCCAAAACGCTGTCTCATCCTCTTTTTGCACGTCTCTTCCTCCTCCACCCAGCACCATGCCTGAGGCCTACGTCACACTGCTGAAGAATCTCCAGGAAGTCATCCACAGGGAAGGCTTTGATGGATCCCTACCACAGGTAGGTACCTACATACCACAATGCATCGTCTGCTTAGTACTCCTCTCCAAACCGACAGTACACAAGTCTCTTATCCTAACTATTATCCTCTTACTCCAAACCGACAGTACACAAATCTCTTATCCTAACTATTACCTTCTTACTCCAAACCGACAGTACACAAATCTTTTATCCTAACTATTATCCTCTTACTCCAAACCGACAGTACACAAATCTCTTATCCTAACTATTACCCTCTTACTCCAAACCGACAGTACACAAATCTCTTATCCTAACTATTACCCTCTTTCTCCAAACCCATAGTACTCATGTCTAATACCAAAATGATTCAAGTATTCTTTTTCCATCACTAGAAGAAAGTCCAACAGCTGTCTAACAGTCTAGCACTAGAAGAAAGTCTAACAGCTGTCTAACAGTCTAGCACTAGAAGAAAGTCCAACAGCTGTCTAACAGTCTAGCACTAGAAGAAAGTCCAACAGCTGTCTAACAGTCTAGCACTAGAAGAAAGTTCAACAGCTGTCTAACAGTCTAGCACTAGAAGAAAGTCTAACAGCTGTCTTTCTCAGCCTACCTAACCCCCACCCTCTCACCCGACATGGATGAGTTCATCAGTGTGTTGTAGTGGGGACTCAGCAGCTGAGCAGACAGGTGTGTGTGTGTGTGTGTGTGCGCGCACGTGCGTGTGTGTGTGCGCATGTCTTTACATTTGGAAACACATCTTAGTTTTTAATAATCATTTCTCCTCAGAAATGTCCCCGGCCTGTCTGTTTGTATCTGCCTCTATGTTTTAGTTGTTCCACTGCGGTGTGTGGACCTGTGGAGGGGGTGGTGTGTGTTTTGTGTCTGTGTGTGTTTTATCTCACTATCCCTGTATGTTTGTGTGTGTTCATGTCTATGTGGGCTCTGTCATTGTGTGTGTGTTTGTTTGTGTGTTTGCATGTCTGTGTGGGTTCTCACAGTATGTGTGTGCGCGTGTGTTTGTTTGTGTTGTGTGACCAACATTGCGTGACCCCTCTGCTCCTCACCTGGATCTACCTCCCCCCTGTCAGTCACACGGTGGATAACCACCCCCCCTCCACCTGACCCAGCTCTGACTCCCATGAGCCGGATCAGGCACTGACGTCATCAAAGTGCCGTTATCAGAGCGGAGGAATGCCGGCAGGCACAGAGGAATAGGGAACAAATGCTAAAACGTCCAGTATGGATGTACGGGTGTGTGTGCGTGCGTGCGTGCGTGCTTGTGTGTGTGTGTGTGTGTGTGTGTGTGTGCGCCGGTTACAGTTACCAGCCTAGATGTTGCTAGTTATTTCTCTGTTTTCTGGCCTGGTTGTATGTTGTGTCCAGGTGTGGCAGTAAGGCCTGGTCTTTTGTTTTGGCACAGGTTGTTGGGCTTGTGCTGTGATTCGTCACTGACCCCTCACTGCCTGTTGGAGGCATACTCAGCCTCTTGTGCTCCCATAGTCAGTAATAAATCAACCCCCCCCCCCTCTTAGGAGAACGTAAACTCCCTGGGTGCTTAATTCCACACTCCGAAAACAGTACCTTTTTAATCGTAAATGAGTGGTTGGTTTTCTGGCGTGGTAATCTATATTGAACAACAAAGGGTTTTTTCCGTGCATTTATTATTTCAGTGTAACTATTTGACAGTGGAGGACTGTTTGTTTCCCTCTATTTGTGGTTTCCCTTTAGAACCCTTCTGTTTAAGTCAGAAGCCTTCCGTTTCTCTTTAGAACCCTTCTGTTCAAGTCAGAAGCCTCCCGTTTCCCTTTAGAACCCTTCTGTTTGAGTCAGAAGCCTTCCGTTTCTCTGTTAGAACCGTTCAGATGATGATGTTGTTATTTGCGCATTCTGTTTTCTGGCTTTACAAACCCTACTTCATGCATTTCAAACCGTGCCTACTTCGTATATTTCTATCATACTATAAGTTTGTCTGAAAGTTCTGTGTCAGATTGTGAGCTCCAATTAATGAAGAGGATGTTGGTCAGATGACTAAGTTGGTCAGGAAGAGGGAGAGGAGAGTGACTCCCTTGGGAATGTGTGAGACCAGCAGTGGAAACTCACAGTAACAATGAGGTTTATTTATCTTAGATTGTCTCTGTGTGGATACAGACTCTAGCCCTAGGTTATAGAAGGGGGGAGAGAAAGAGAGAAAGAGGAGGGGAAATGGAAATATTGAGGGATGGGGACGAGGGGGATGGTGAAAGAGTTGGAGGGCGAGCGGGAGATTGGTGTGGGAGAAATAGAGGGCAGGGGGAGAGGGGGAGGAAGGGTTGAGAAGAATTTTTGTGATTTTGTGGTGTGAGATCAGGTTTTAGGGGAGACAGTGAAATAGGGTGAGCGGTGATTAGAAGAGAGCGTGCTGGTATGTAGAGAAAAGAGAGACTGAGAATGAGCGAATCACCTAACCAGTAAGAGACAGCTCATTGGTCAAATGCACAGCTTTTGGAAGCCCACGGCGTTACATCAATACAAATGCTCTGCCACTGTTCATCTCTTGTTTTTTTGAGGGTGGGAAAGAGTTTGGGTTAGCATTCTGCCTCTCCAACCACCACCGATCCCCATGCCCCCCCCCCTCCCCTTGGCCGGCAAGCCTCGTTCTGCTGCCAAGAATGTGCTGGCCATTCTGGGTGGCGGCCATATTGGAAGCCTGTCTGACAGGTCCATTGTGCCCGTGTCTGCTGGCCTCTGTGATTGGGCAGTTGTTGTCCAATCACGTTTGGCCGCTGTGTTCTGATGATCTGTGCTGGTGAACAGTCTCCGTTAGTGTCAGTTAACTGTTCACCTCCTACCACGATAACACCAGATTATAATAAAAACATTTTTTTAAAGACAAACTGATTTAAACCCTTTTCTCTGGCCCGATGTTAAATCAAAATGAAATTATATCAATTTGAATTCGGATTGTAATCTGGCCCAGATTATGGACGTGAAAAATGGGTCCTGGGGCCTCTGACTGTTTGGTGCCTCGGCTTGCAAGGCACCCCGAGGGCTTGTAATGGGCCCTGGGGCAATCTACAATTGAAATGTAGATAGATAGACAGATAGTGCTTGAATATGTGGACCCTTCAGCCCATCAAGTTTTCCGCGACTACCAGGACTCCACCTCAACCCTTACTAGACCAGGGCCCCTTAGTCTGGTGTGGGTGGATCTCTTTTATATGAGGTTATTATTGGGGGTTTGAGCTCTTCTGGGGGGGGGGGGGTTGTAGTTCTATGCCTTGATTGTTCTCAGCCTGACTTGTAAGTCTCTTTGGATAAAACAAAGCCTTTGTTTAACGATTTAATGTCAATGGATGTTTTACAATTTACTTGATATTTACATGATATAAAAGCTCATCATATAACAACATTTAGGTTATTCCAGTGCTTCAGATTTCCACGATTAGTGCGTTTGTGCAGAAATTATGCACAGAGAATATTGTAAGCTACCCAACGTGAAGATGAGGATTAATAGGGGTTTGGTTTTACACAAGGTGGTGGGGTTGGGGGGGGCTCCAAAGACACTTGTAGAATGTAGATCCGTCCTCGATTGTAATGTGTTAGGTAAGATATGCCATGAACATACACGTTTTGCCAACCTCAAAGGAGCCATGGAACTCATGACTCCACTGTATGTTTCTCTCTTGTGTGTGTCCTTGTCGTCCAGACGAAGCCGCGGAACATCCTGCGTATCGGGCTGCACTCGCTCGGCTCCGCCCTCTGGGGTGACGACCTGTGTTGTCGCGACAACCCACGGCACGGCCACGCCCTCACCACCCTTCTCTACGGCTTGCGGGCCCTGCTAAGGTCATCCCTCTCCGTTGCCCTGGTTACGGTGCCCTCACACCTCACCCAGGTAGGTGTGTGTGTGTGTGTCACACATGTGGCCCCTATTACATCGTGGACATTTTAAGTGTCATAATGTGTTACTAACCATTTCCAGTGTGTGCTCGTTTCTTTTGGCTCACTGTAAGCTGGTTGTACCGGTTGTCAGTAGTGCCGTTAACAAAGGTCAGCCCACTAGAGAGCCGTGTCACCAGGTTTAGAGAGGATGACTGAACTGTATCAACACAGCCACTGGGGAGTGATGGAACGAGACCAAGCCGGGTCTCAGAGCCGTGCAGACATTAGACAGACTTCAAACTGAGCCAGGCGGAGCCCCGAATAGCAGCCTATTCCCTATGGGCCCGTGGCCAGCGAAGTGCACTAGGCGGGGGAATATGATACCGTTTGGAACGCTGAGCATGGAGCCATCACCCTGTGAACCGAAGGAGATGGAAGCAGGATGATTTAAAGACAGTGGTAGAAGTGGAGGAGTAAGAGAGTGGCCCTGGGCCCCTTGCCTTCGCCACTCTGGGTTGGGGATTAGGATGTCGCGTGTGTGCCTGTGGTTGGGGATGAGGATGTCGCGTGTGTGCCGGTGGTTGGGGATGAGGATGTCGCGTGTGTGCCGGTGGTTGGGGATGAGGATGT
>JACXGK010003782.1:0-22452 GCA_016801125.1 Novumbra hubbsi
CCCCCCCCCCCCCTCCTGTTCAGAAACTCTTGCCGTTGTAATCCTGCGTGCTTCAGTAATCCAGATTAGCCGGCGAGGGTTCTTAATCTTATCACTTGCCCAATCCGGCGTGGGTGTGTGCTTTTCCTGGTGCTTGTCTGATATGGGTAGAGGGGATGATGGAGGGCAGGATTAGATTAGGCCGTTTTCTGAGAGAGAAAAGATTGGCAAGAGAAGGGAATGAGGTATCTTGAACAGTGTCCACTGATGGACACCCGGAGAGAATAGACGAAGTAGGCATTAATCGGAGACAGAGAACACTAAACCGGTAGGAAGGTGATGGGTTGCAGCTGGGCTTCATCGGAACCCGAGTGGGAACCTAGAGAGTGGCTCACATTTGAGCACTGACCTGTGTTCTACATTGACTTCTGCATGTTTGTAAAGTGCGCATAATAAAAAGCCCAAGTATATATTTTGTGTAATTATACATGTGCCCTGGGATATGAGCAACCTACTTACTGACCATGTAATCGGGGCTTTCCGTTTCAGATGAACCGACCCATTCAAGTGAAGCCGGCCGACAGCGAGGGGAGAGGGGGTAAGAGACGGGTGCCCGTAGCAACACCTGTTCAAACAACACCTGAGGAGTGTCACAACTGTTCAAACACCACCCACCCAAAAACACCACCTAAACATCTAATGTATATCTGGGTGTCCTTTGGGACACTTGGTTTTAAACTAGATGCGATGTTTCAAGACTCAACACTGAAACGTCTCCAACGGCTTCAGCCTGCGTAAAAGGAATCTCTCGATCGCTACTTTTTAGTGACGACTTCTACAGGCCTGTTATCCATCCTGTGAAGCCAAATTGAATATTCAAGTTGCAGCATTTGTGTATCCCTGACTATAGAAAGTAAAACATAAAGATTTCCCCTGCTGTTTTTGTGATGTCTGTGGAATTAGACCAAGAGTACGAGGGGCATTTCAGTCACGACCAGATCAGGCTTTGTTTGTAGCAGGTTTCCTTGATACTGCTCTCTTGTGGGCTTATTGATATATAGCAGGGCTATAGCAACATATACACTGACATACACTGACAAAACACTTTCCAACAAAAACATTAACAATTTATCTTATCCATTGTCACAAACAAGACTCAACAATTCACCCCTTCTACACTCAATTTAGGGGTATGCCTAGAAAAATTTAAATCGTAAATTTTTGTCATTGTGGACCTACACTTATTTGGGTGTGCCAAGATTTTTCACGCACACACATACTCCATGTAAAAAATATGTCACAGTAGAACTCAGACAAATAGGGTTCATACAGCGTGGTAAAAACAACATGTTTAATTCCTGAGCATGTTCACGTGTTGTTTGATAATGGCCGTCACATTTAGCCATCACATTTGACCATTTATTTTCCCAACTACAAAATTGTACCCACCCCTCTCCTTTACCCCTGTCCTCAACCCACCAACCTCACCCCTCATCCCATTATCTTGCATCGATTCTTCTCTGTCACTTTCCACATGCTTTTTTCTATGTTCCCGTTTTGGCCCTTCACCTCACCTTCCCCTTAGAAGACCGGAAGCTGTTTGTGGGCATGTTGGGGAAGCAGCAGTCAGATGCGGACGTGAGGAAGATGTTTGAGGCGTTCGGGAGCATCGAAGAGTGCACCGTGCTCCGCGGGCCTGACGGCACTAGCAAAGGTAGCTTACGTGCTTCCTGAACGCTGCCAGAACCGCCACGTATATCAACACCAAGGCACTCATGTTACCATTAAGGTCAATCGCCACATGATCACAGCTCTTGACACCACAAATGCTTGATGTTCTTGTGTTTGTTGCGCGAGGCATGACTAATGACGCAATATGTTTTATAGGTCGTAGTTAATGATGCGCAGAGCCGTTTATGGCTTATGATTGATGAAGCAATGAATGCTTTGTGGACCACGGTTAATGGCGCAGCCGTAACTGACGAAGCGTTGAATGCGAGAGGCATTCTGTAGGCCATAGCCTGTGATATGGGATGTCACGTGCCGTGGATCTGACCGTTTCTCGTGTTCTGTAGGTTGTGCCTTTGTGAAGTACCAGAACAACGCAGAAGCTCAGGCGGCCATCAGCACTCTGCATGGGAGCCGCACTTTACCGGTCAGTTTTTTTATCATACACTCCATTTTGCGTGCGTGCGTGCGTGTGTGTGTGTGTGCATATACACATATACACACACAGACCCCAGGCCAATTCACTAACTCTACTGAATTACGAGCTGATCACTGACATTACATACGGTTTCATATTAGATTCTATAACATTGACAGTCCGAAAACATCATTGGATGGTGACATTGGTTTCATGTTGATAAATATTTCTGAGGAAATTCTTAGAATAATATGTATATAAAAACATTGGAATCGGAATCCTGAACACTGGTTTTTCTGTCTGCTATGGTATACGAGGATGTACACCACAGGTAAAACAAAACAATAATTATTCAACTGATCGAATTGCATTGCGACCAGTTTAGAATAACAATAAGGCATCTCTGGGTTTTATGGTATGATGCCAGTATACCATGTTTAAGTGCTGTGTACAGGCACTGCGGCGAAGACCACTTCTCAGTGGTATATTTGCCGTATACCGCAAACCCCAGAGATGTATGCTTAAGCATGTACATACATGCACATACATTGAAATACTGTCTCTCTCCAAAGTAGCATTTCAGACAGCATAGTTACCCGTGGCTAAATGCTGCTGCTGTAAGACCTCCCATGAGAAACCCTTGGTTGAATGCTCTGTGATTTTGTGCCATTTGCACGCTTCGTACTTTGGTACGGCTCAGTGTTCCTTCTCACGGTGGTGTAGCTGTAATGTCCACTTCTACCTGCAGGGGGCTTCCTCCAGCCTGGTGGTGAAGTTCGCCGACTCTGAGAAGGAGCGAGGGATAAGACGCATGCAGCAGGTGGCGTCCCAGCTGGGGGTCATCAGTCCCATGACCTTACACCTCGGGGCTTACAATGCCTACACGCAGGCAGTGAGTACGACTGAATCCCCTAGACGGGCATTAGGACGAGATTGTTGTTGTTGAATTACTCGATGAAGTGCCCTACTTTTGACCAGAACCTACGTTGCCCTGCAGTAGACAAAATTCAGTAGTAATGACTGTCATATGAAACTTGGAAGTTTTTCTGCATTAAGACAGCATACTCTGATCCAAAGTGGCTTGTTCTTGTGTCAGGAATAATCAGATAATATATCTGTCCATTACAACAGATAGTATATATAAACTATATACTGAATTCAGATGTTCAGCATTTTGCATTTATATGTGGACAACAAATTCATAAGTCGTGGTGCACTCTTCAGAAATATAAAGTCTGATACGGGATGCATCCAGGTACTGAGTGGGATCTAACGGTCTCTTTTCTCCTGTCAAGCTGGTGCAGCAGCAGGCTCTGGTGGCCCAGTCAGCATACTTGTCTCCTGTTCCCACCATCACCATGCAACAGTTGGCTGCCCTCAACCCCAGCAGCCTCATTGCCACGCCCATCGCCTCCCTCACTCCCTCCTCAGGTACCACCAGGTCCTCCCTCCGGGAGGGGAGTCTCTTCTCTGCTTGTCTGACACAGTTCCGTTTCTATTTGCCCCATATATTTCTTCAGTCTTTGCCCTGTATTTATGTTTTTCATATTTGCCCTATATATTTATTTAGGTCTTCGCCCCCAAAACATTTTTTGTTTTCTACTTTGCATAAATTATTTCCGCCTTTTATTTCATGTCATTGGGTCCATGTATTCATGCTTGTCCCCTATTTGGTCTGTTCAGGTACCAGCACTCCGCCCACTATGGCAGCAACACCAGTACCTGCTCTGCCCCCACCCCTCAGTTACCCTCAAGTGCCAGCTCCGCCCAACGGACAATCAGCTTCTGAAACCCTGTACACTAACGGTGTTCATTCGTACCAAGGTAGCTCACTCAGTCCGATGGCAGCAACTTCAGTAAATCCTCATGAAAAATATCAGCAGTAGTTTCAAGGCGTTTCTTGCAAAGTATAAACATATTCACTCTGAAAAGGATTTCAATAAATGTAATAAGAATATTACTGCTGTTGTTCTCCAGATGGACAGTGTTCTCCAGTGTGTTTTTAAAGGATTTTCTCTCTTTGACTCACTTTTCAGCTCAAAGTCCAGTTTTGGATCCTTTACAGCAAGCGTACGCAGGAATGCAACACTACACAGGTGGGACAGTAATGAGTCCTTTTGAATCCTTAAAATTTCCCGGAGGGAATTTTAGGTTTGAAATGCCCTCTCAGCAGTCCTTAATGTTTACCTATGCAAACACGCCCACAGCAACCTACCCTGCTGCTTATGGGATGGTTGGACAGCCATTCCCACACCAACATACAATGGTTGCACAGCAACATCAGCAACCTCAGCAACTTCAGCAACGAGAAGGTGATTTCTACCTCCCTCCTTTTAAAATCTCCCGTTCAACTGAGCTTATTGTCCCCGTCACACATAAGAGCCCTCGGGGAGCCTTGGTGGTCTGACGTTCAACGCTATCTTCCATCTACTTCTTCTCTCCATTCCCAGGGCCTGAGGGGTGTAACATATTTATCTATCACCTGCCTCAGGAGTTCACAGACTCAGAGATGCTGCAAATGTTTATTCCCTTCGGCAACGTCATCTCTGCGAAGGTCTTTGTTGATCGCGCCACCAATCAGAGCAAGTGTTTCGGTGAGTGACGGTGTTAATGTCTGATATGACCCCACTGGCACCACCAGTGCTGGGAAAGGCTACTGGTTTTCCTACTCTCACAGGATTATCTGTAACAGTTGATGTCTGTTTGCATCAGGTTTCGTGAGTTTTGACAACCCGTCCAGTGCTCAGACCGCCATTCAGGCCATGAATGGGTTCCAGATTGGCATGAAGAGACTCAAGGTGCAACTGAAGAGGCCCAAGGATGCCAACCGGCCCTACTAGTTGAGGTAAGAGGGCTGGGTATGGGTGGGTATGGGTATGGGTGGGGGAGGGCTGGGTATGGGTGGTTCAGGGGGAGGGGTGACTTGGAGGGTCAGGGGGATTGACAGGCATTGGAAACTGTGAAAGGTAGGTTATGGAATAAAAGGAGATTAATCTTTTGATTTTGTGAAAGCGCAGTATTAAAATTTTAACTTTTCAGGTGGGAACCAGTAAACCAGATCCACATGAGTGAAGTGACTCAGTCTTCTGAATGAGTAATTGTTAATTGTAACATTGAAAACTACTTGGTTTGTTGAGATTCGGCCATACGGTTGCTGTGAAAAATCATTTAAAAACATGTTATTTAATCAAGTCGATTTAAACTAGTCCAGCCAAATGTGTTTTTAACAAGTGTTCTGTGAGCTGAAGACCAGAACTATAATACATCGTTAATTTATTTTTTACTTTTTATTTATTGTTTTTGTGCTGTGTCATGTCATTTTCCTGAAAAAACCATCATACCACACTCAAGACTGTCCTGTCCATACATATATCGTGGAGACTACGTCGCTATGGCTATGGTTGCCTAGCAACCGCTAAAACCCCCTTCCTCTCACAGCGTTGTAAGTTAATTGGCCTGTGTTGGTTGCTGTGGCGATATTGCCTGTGATGGTTGCCATTAGCAGTTTTATTTTTGGCCGTTGCCTTTATTCACCATGCTCAACTGCATGGCGAGTTGCTGTGGCGACCATGAATTGTGTTTGGTGCGTTGTGAGTTTCCTCTTATTTTGTCCTGTTTTTATCCTTGCAAACACTGATCAATAACTGTCACTGTACTTCAGATTTTGTAAGCAATTGATTATCATGACATGCTATTATATTTTTGTATTATAAGTATTGAATTGCCCAGAGCAATAAACATTAACCGTAAATCAGACAAATGGATCGAAATATTTCCTTCAGTGGATTTTATTTTTTTGATTAGTTTCCTTTTTGTTGTTTGTCATGATTATCATTCTTACATATCCCCCATGTTTAGTTGGTTGATGTTTTAGTTTCGGTGCGGGGTTTTTGTGCGGTCGTAATTGAATCCAAGTGACTTTGTGCCTGAATTGTTTTTGGTATGATTGATCGTGAATACTAGTATATGAAGCCTTACCAACAAGGTTAGTGACATAATTATGGCGTGTCTGTGTGTGCGTGCGTAAATCTATATAAACTATATTTTAATATATAAAGTGGTGTGTGTGTGTGGTTTGTGTATACCAAGTGAGATACTTTAGCCTTTCATGTGAGGTTTTGGGTAAAACTGTACGGTTATCATTGTGACACGTAACACGTGCTGCTGACAAAGGAACAGCATTCCTCTGTAGGAATTCTGGGTTACTAAGAATAGCCAATAATTATCATTTAAAATCATGTTCAAACTTTGGAAATGGTCCTCTGTTACCTCTGTAAAATGATTTAAGAAGATATTTTGAATCTCTTTTAACTCATTTGTTTGGTCAATGAGTTTTAACATTAGACCAGAGTTTTAAGAAGAGATACAAAACATTACTACCCAGAATTCCTATTGTGCATGTTTGGAATTTATTTGCCTGCCAAAATAAGACAAAAAAATATGTAAGAAATGCACATAAAATGCAGCAGTATGGTTGTCAGTGTATGAGTTGCATGGACACTAGGCGTGCTTGTATGGTAAGAAATGAGGACATCCATGTGATATCTGTGTAACCAACGTGTTTGCAGATCTATCTCTCCCAGTTGCAAGTGTCTACATTCAGTATACATCTATATGGTCATCTGAACCCTGTTCTTATTCGTGTTCTTTGTATTCACAATTTTATTTTCTTTCTTTCTCTCTCTTGTCTTTTCCTTCTTGTCTTTCTTGCTTTCTTTCTCTCCTTAGGGAAGATATAAGAGTTCTATCCAGGAACTACGTGAAATGTTCCAGCCTTTTGGTTGTTTCGCCAACCGTATAGCACAGGAGCAACAACACTTAGCGAAAAATACGATTCAAAAAAATATACGTATCTGCTAAAGGTCTGCAAACAAGAAAACAACACATACGGTGGTGTGGGGTGGTTTCAGAGTACACGTACCATTCCACAGATGGATTCAGTCACATTATGTAAATACTGCACTGTCAGCTACAAGGTCTACATTAAAAAAAGCATATCACTTATTCTACTGAACAGGGTTTCACTGTATAGTGTGGTTTGTTGTCCATAAAGTAATGTATGGGGGGGTGAAGTCAGATGGTAACCTATTGGGGAAAAAATACTATTCTGTATGATTACTATTGGTCAAATTGTTACGTAGATTTTGTTTATTATTTCATAGATGAGAAGTAATTAAACAGGAAGAAAAATCAATTATTCTCACTGTACATATTTTTGTTTTAAATGGAGTCAAATAATAAAATAATGTGTTAGTTATTCCAACCACTGCTACTGGTACTGGTATTGGGGTGGGTGGGTGGGGAATTGGGTGGAGGTTTTCTATCTTAATTTTTTACTTTTAATTTATTTGTTAATCAATTGAAGAAAGGGAGATATGGCAATTTTTTATTTTAGAAAATAGATTATTCTAGTCTACCAGAATAAGAATACACTTATTGTAGAATTTTGAATTACATAAATGTAATTATCAAAAATAATTATAATTGTTTCTTTATTTATTCTCTATCGTTGCTGTTTTAAAACATGTCTTTAAGAAAAAATAAAGTAAAATTTTCAAAATGATGTCTGTGTGCCTTGGTGTGCAAAATACAAAAAACGATATTCAGTGGTTTTCAAATATTACCTAAAGAACTATTTTTAAATCAGAAAACTACTGAAACAGAAATGTTAAATATTGTCATAATTGTATGCTTGCTTGTCTTTGGAAGCAAATCAAAGTCTCCACATTTTTTATGGCAAAATCACAGATATACACTTTGGATATGTGTGTGTCTATTGCACCTTTTGCAGATAATTGATCATTTTGGAAGTTACACACTTCATTGTTGGTGTTAGATTCAGTCTTTTTTATGACACAGATAATGTAATGAGATAGGGCAGCAGGAAAGGTCATATTGTGTCTGACATAGAAGCGTTTAGGGCACTGGAGGCGTTTTATTAATATGAGTTTGAGGAAGAGAGGGGAAAATCAGAACCAAGCAAACCACTCTCCCAGGGAAGCTGCGTCATCTTCAGGGCAGGTGCCTGGTTACTCGTGGGAATGGGTGTGAGCAGAAGTAACTGTATACTTTGCGGTAGCAAGTTAGTCAAGTGGTTTATGTGTTATCATAATTACCTAGTATAACTACAGTATACTAGGATACAAATGATGAAAGAAAAACCATTGTCTAGAACTTAAAGGAGTAAAATAACAGTAAATAACAGTAAAATGACTGTCCCAGGCTGTAAAATACATGTTTGTCCCATGCTGTAAAATACATGACTGTCCCGTGCTGTAAAATACATGACTGTCCCAGGCTGTAAAATACATGACTGTCCCAGGCTGTAAAATACATGACTGTCCCAGGCTGTAAAATACATGACTGTCCCAGGCTGTAAAATACATGACTGTCCCATGCTGTAAAATACATGACGGCCCCAGGCTGTAAAATACATGACTGTCCCAGGCTGTAAAATACATGACTGTCCCAGGCTGTAAAATACATGACTGTCCCAGGCTGTAAAATACATGACGGTCCCAGGCTGTAAAACATGGGCACAGGCTGTAAAACTCCACACTCTTACATTTGGTCTGTATTTCTTTTTTACATAACTTACAAAAACAAGCTGTGAGCCCTCTCTCAAATCCATGAAATATAACAGATTGAAATGCCTTTTTTGGATGGAATTGTGGGAGTTTGCTGCTCTCTACAGGGCTTAGTAAGTACATAACAATTGTGTTATAGCACTGTTGTTATAACAACTCTGAAGTAGGGATAAATGTGTTGGATGCCCATTAATGTTGTGGAGTCACAGTTGTCATTATTACAAAAATGCAATGTGAATTCTATTGAATAATTCAATAGAACTATCTACAGTCATGTGACCACGTACACCCCCTGGAAAGTTGTCTTTACTTTTATGCAGTTGGACTGTGGTCTTAGCAATCAATCAACGCCACCTTTAGACGTGACATTGTTGCTGTTGTTTTGGTCTTTACACAGGTGTTGTATGGCAAATATCTGTCATGTTTTGATATTTATTTTTAACAGGGGATTCTTCCTTTCCGATCTACCATGTAGGCCAACTTGGTGGTGTCTCTTTCTGGAAATGTAATCTGTCAGTATTTTACTGATACTGATTGAGTAAAGAAAAGTTTTTAGATGCCTTGACAATTAACCTGTGGTTCTTAGAGACTTCGATTAACATATTTTGGTTAGGTCAAAAGCATCATTTAGAAAGAAGGCCTGTCCTATGTAGATTGCCTATGGTCTGGATTTTTTTTAATGTTATAGATCTGGTGGACAGTGGATTGCCCAACTTCAAATTGCTTGAACATGGCTTTGTAAGCCCTACTAGGCTTACAATAAGCAAAATACTATATCTTCTAAATTAGCGTTTGAGCTTGTTACCACATACTACATATGTGGTTTGGACCAAACCAGGCCAAGATCCTTATTTCCTTGCTTGGCACAGTAAACATTGTAAATGGCATTCCATGAGTTATTATCTATTGTGGGAGACTTTTACAGCTAGGTGACCAAAATGACCTGCTGATTTATCTGCAAATGGTACATTTTAATCCAACACGTTGAAATCCTCCCTAGGGGTCCACATTAATATTTACCTACTGAATAGTTGTATACTCAATCTAAACCAGTAGCATAAACTGAGGGTGGATCAGCTCCAAAAGGTTGTATAGGTTGCAAAAGGTTGTATATTTTTAGGTACTGGGTAAAGTTCATAATGTCGTTGTTAACCTTAAGAAAGGACCCGTCAAAGCAAAATAGATGCACCAACATATGTTATAATAGGTATGGGGATATTTTATGATCATGCATTCTCATATATATATATGGGTGTGGACAAATACTTATATTTACTTGTGAACTCAGCAAAGCACTGGTTCCATGTCAAGTGTTTAGCAAACTCCAAGCGTTTATATTTGTTGGATGGCAGGAAAATGACTACACACACCAGTGATTGGTTTCCCATGACCAGTAATGCATGACAAGAGATTATATCCATATGTATTGTAAAATATGGTGAGTGAACTTTGATGTTGAGTGAACATTTCTGAAAATAAAACATGGGACACATTGTTTTTATATTTGTTGAATGTAAAAACAAATGTATTCCAGTCGGAAGGCTGAAACCGGCATCAAGAGGACCTTTCAGGAAGAACATAACTCCAAGTTCACATCAATATACACAAAAGAATCAAAGCGAGCAAAGCGTTTTTAACGCAGATCTCAGTCTCAGACAAAAAAAACTTTGATTTTTATTGAAGAGGGCAGTTCCTAGGAGCAGACAAATGAATATGGATTCGGAAGGAATCAGTATGGTTAATGTTCTAGTCCCTCTCAATGTGTTCTTCTACTTATTAAATATGTTTGAATAGGGCTCTGTGCCATTATTCTTGCAATTTGAGTTACTTAAACATGTGTGTTAATAATTTTAACCCACAAATCTTTTGGAGAAAGCAATTTTTTATTGTTACCATCTCCCATTAGAGGGGGAATTGTGCCAGTTTAAAAATGAAATAACCAAATAAAACAAATGAATGCTTTCTTATGTTGTTATACCCCTATGCATGATTCCTGACACAACTTAATTGTTGATTCAAAATAAGTTAAAGCGATTTAATTTTGCTATTTAAAATGTACTAAAAGCAATGCCATATCTTCCAAAATATAATTTTTTACAATGGTTTGGGACTTTTGGAATTGGAGGCAGGTAGTATGGAGGTGTATGTATTTTTTTCTTTTCAATCAAAACAAATTGTTCTGAAGGCAAAAACAAGATATCACACTAAAATGTTTAGCAATTAAATATTTTGTAATAGAGTGCAAAACAAAATGTAATTTCTCTAACAGTCACCCACCATTTTGACTAGACTTACCCAATTGCTTGTATTGCTTCTTTTCGTTTTTTGCTTTAACACCTCCTTTTTTGCTAAACCACCACCTAATTGGTCATGCTGGATGATGTTGCAGGCAGCATAACCTTCACCACATCATCTCCAGACGCTTTCACATCTGTCACATTTGCTCAGTGTGAACCTGCTTTCATCTGTAAAGAGAACGGGACGTCAATGGCAAACCTGCCAATTCTGGTGTTTTCTGCATGCCAATCGAACAGCACAGTGCTGGGCTGTGAGCACAGGTCCCACTAGAGGACACTGGGTCCTGCTGCCACCCCCATGGAGTTGGTTTCTGACAGTTTAGTCAGCAGCCTGCTGGAGGTCATTTTGTAGGACTCTACCTGTTCCTCCTGGCACAAAGGAGCAGTTACTGGTCCTGCTACTGGGCTGACGCCCTGTCTAGCTCTCCTCCTGGTCTCTTAAATTGAACTTTTCTGTTACTCACTCAAAATGTTCCTTTCCAACTGTTACGTACCTTGCTGTTGTGCCTGTGTCTGTGTCAATTGCCTACAGGTGCAGGAAGGTGATTGGACGCTGGGTTTTCCCGCCAGTCGTTGCTGTTCCGGTCTGGGCCAATCAGTCAGCTGCTTTTTAAGAGCTGCCATTTTTTTTTCTCGGGTTTGTGTTTTTCCTCTTGTGATCTGTATAGATTTTTTTGTCTTTTGTGTAATATTTCGTGCTGATTGGTGTTCTGTTAATTGGTGCAGCAGTGGAAATAGTGATAGGTGAGATGCCCATGGGTATAAATACAGTGAGGAGAACGAGTATTTGATACACTGCCGATTTTGCAGGTTTTCCTACTTACAAAGCATGTAGAGGTCTGTCATTATTATCATAGGTACACTTAAACTGTAAGAGAAAGAATCAATTTTATTTATTTTTTTATCCAGAAAATCACATTGTATGATTTTTAAGTAATTAATTTGCATTTTATTGCATGACATAAGTATTTGATACATCAGAAAAGCAGAACTTAATATTAGGTACAGAAACCTTTGTTTGCAATTACACAGATCATATGTTTCCTGTAGCTCTTGACCAGGTTTGCCCACACTGCAGCAGGGATTAAATAATATTTCATAAGACTATTTCTGCTAAGAAACCAATGGGACATGGCCTGCCTATGAGTTGCCATGACAGAAATGTGGATGAATTCAGCTGAGAACAAGCGAGAACAGACGTTCATATCTATTTTATCTAATGTTTTGGGTTAGCATGAGAATAATAATTGCATGATTTATCATTCTAAAAAATTCCAATACCCCATTAAATATTGTTTTATTTTTTTAAAGAAATATAGATATAACAATATTTCATCTTCTTTCAAAAAATATCTATAGATAGGTAATTGAACCAAAAACAATGACATTTTAATCATGATATCATTTATTTAACAAATGATTTACAAAGATGCCATTTCCAACTAAGATAAAAGTTAGGACACCCTATGCCCTAATAGCCCCCTGTGGCTGAAATAACCCCAATAATACGTTTCCTATAACTGTCTACTAGTCTCTGACCTCAACAAGGAGAAAGTTTTGCCTACTCCTCCATGCAGAATGTTTTCAGCTGTGTGATATTTGATGGGTTTCTTGCATGAACAGCTTGTTTCAAATCCCCCCAGAGCATCTCAATAGGATTAAGACCTGGCTTTGAATTCCAGAACTCTCAATTTCGTTTTTGGAGCCATTCTATTGTCCAGAAAATAATATACAATTGGAGAACATTTAAAACAACTGCCATGCCACAACATGCCCAGGTCAGGCTGTCCTAGCCAATTCAGCCCAAGAGCAGCCCGCAAGATGCTTAAAGAAGTCTTTAACAATCCTAAAATGTCATTTCGGGTCCTAGAGATAGCTCTTGCCACTGTAGAAAGAGACGGCGCAAGTTTGATTTGCTTGGGAGGTGTGGAAGGAGGAAACCCTTGCTGTCAAAATGACTAAAGTTTGCCAGAGAACACCTAGACCAAGACCAGGACTTTTGTAACACTGTGCTTTGGACAGATGAATCCAAATTAGAATTGTTTGGTTTGCACTACACATGTTTTCAGTTACTGTGCCCAAAGACAGCATTTGAGCTCAAGAACATCATACCAACTGTGAAGCTTGGGGGTGGAAATGTCATGGTTTGGGGCTGCGCAGGGCCTGGCCAGCTCACTACCATAGAATCCACTATGAATTCTTCATTGTATCAGAGGGTGCTTGAGGAAAATGTAAGATCATCTGTCCAAACATTACTAAAAATAAAATAGGACATCCAGATTTTTTCACATTACTGTATATGACATACTAGAATGTTATGAACCGACACTGAATTGTTGGAGCTAACTACTTATGCGTATGCTTTACTAAGAAAGAAAAGCTGAACAGTATTGGTTGTAGCCAAACACTAAGATAATTTGCATAAAAGCCATGACAATCAGTTACAACAAACTGATTTATCACTTATCAAATTGAATACTGTTTTTTTAAATTGACACATGGAAACCAGGGCATCCAAACAAAACTACTATTGGATACTATTTTGAGGTGCTTTGTATGAAAGTGCAAAACTACCCAACTCTGTAGTTACAAAAGGTGTCTGTAACACTAACCATCTCTGTGTCAACAGAGATGTTAAGTTTGCTGGGGGCCTGTGGAGTAGGGCTACAAAAAAGATGCAGTGATGAACTTCAGAGAAGAATCAGATGACCATACAATTATAGAACCACCCAGTGTAAAGTTGTAAGTCAGGTGAGATATTTTAATCTGAATATAAAAACAACGTGAGTTTGGTTTTGCTAGTGTTAATCTTTAAATCATTAAGTGCTTCCTGTACAGCTTTAAAATCAGACTATAAGATGGACATTGGGTTTTCTGCATAAAGATGAAAAGCAGACCGATTTACAGATGACAAATAGCATTTATGTACATAGGGAAAAGTACAGGTCTAAAAATAGATCTCTAAGGAACACCTCTATATACTTCAATATTTAATTATTATATTTATTTAATTATAATTTTCACTTTGACGCCTCGTTTCTTGCTAAGAAAAACTAGACAAAACGACAGAAATGTACCGTCATGCGGTAGCTTCAACGCTGCGCTCCCTAGCAGTAAGTTTTGGTATTTCAAAATGATAGCGGGAATTCTGTTGTCTGGGAGCCAGCTACATTGCCGTGTTTTGCAAAAACGTTTTCCCCAGCTTGCAGACAACAATTCGTTTTGAGAATGGGGGCCCAAAATGCCAAAAACGCTTTTGTCCATTGCCCAGGTCATATGGAGGTCCAAAGGAGTCAACATTTAATAATCAAAAAGGCCGCAAATAATGAAATATATTAAGTCGTGAAATATTATTAAATATTTTAAGCCAATTTTTTTAATAAAAGGTTTATATTAATTCATAATAATATACATTGTATTTCCCAAAAATGTGTATATTTTTCATAATACCGCGTATTTCATCATGTAATTACATAACTCTGCATTTAATGCAGTACTTCATTGCATTTCATCAGAATTAGCTTTATTACCAAGTAGGTTTCTCCGTTCAAGGAATTTGCTTTGGTGCTATGGTGCATAACAAGAAACTCAGTGGTATTAGGTAAAAAATAAAAATTACACAGGAAATGATCACAAGGGATAGGTCAATCAATGCAAGTAGGTGGTCTTTAGCGCCGATTGCCTAACCAAGCAACACTAGCTTGCTCTAGTTGCCCGCTTGTGGGAATACAAACAGGATTTTTTTCTTCATTAGCCTAGTTGCGCATGATTTATCTGCTAGCAAGAAAATGCACAATGTTATCTCTCTCGCAACACCTGTTCAAAATTGTGTCAATTTTTTTTAGTGGATGAGCAAAACATAACATAATGGTGACGTGCCAATTAGACAACTTGAATGCCCTGGGGATATATATGACATTAAAGAGTATAGTGGTAACCACTTGCATGAGTATGTTTGGCTTGCATTGCTGAAATACCGCGAGTACGCTATCTGGACCTATCGTTTTGGCTAGATGCAACCCTGCAAAATTGAATCAAAGCGTATGTTATGCAAACGTATAATTTCTTCATTTCTTAAACCTAATCCAGCTGCCTTAAATTAAGATAAAAAACAAGAAGCCATCATCTATTATTTTTATAAATGAGGTCAAAAGACCCGATGCTCAAGCCCTACAAGCACGGCCAAATGGCGCCATTGGCAGAGTCGACCTGCATTTTCGGTTGTTCTAGCTTTTCAATGTACATAATAATAGCGATTTTGCACAAACTTTTTTTTGCACATTTGAAAAGTTGATATAACTCTGCACAACTGCTAATGCTGCAAAATCCGGTTTAAATGGCAACAAACAAGTTGTTGAAGCTAGTGTTGCTGGATTAGACTCTAACAATTGGTGACCCTGACGTGATCTGCGGCTAAAGACCATCCACTTGCATTGATTGACTTTTATTTGAGCTTTATTTAACAAGGTAGGCTAGTTGAGACAAGTTCTCATTTACAACTGCGACATGGACAAGATAAAGCAAAGCAGTTCGATACATATGACAACACAGAGTTATGCATTGAATAACAACATACATTCAGTCATAACCTTGTGATCATGAAAAGGCATTACATTTGAAATAAATAAATAATGTTTGAAAAAAACATTGTATTATTATAACATAAACCATTATTTACAAAAAATGTCTTTAAACTAAATATTTATTAATAATGTGTCACTTAATACTTAATATATATTTAATAATTTATTTAATTTGGACTCCTTTGTTCCTTCGTACGTTCAACCCAGGCGATTTTTATAGAACTACCTCATTATAAATACCCCACGAGCGCCGTAAAACGTCACTTTAAATAGCCTGTTCCCTGCCCCCGCCCATTCCATCTTCTGAAGCTATGCTATCATTCCGTTTGTCCAAGTGGGAAACAGGCTAACTGAAGGGGTTTCCGGCAAACATCTGTTATATTGTTTAGAGCAAGCGTCCAACTAAATTAATTATTTGTGTTATATATAGGCACTCATCCCAGCTCAAAATACGTATTTCAGACGGGGGAAAGTGCTACAAAAGGTACTATTACATCGAAAATGTACAGAAGTGACGGTGTTTGAGAGGCCAGATAATAAGCTAGTTTTCAAAGAAGACTGTCCATCTTTGCAATTTAAACATTTGGTAGAATTAACTCTGTTGGCGTCGACGGTGTAGATAAATGAGGTGTTACTACAGATACATATACACAAATCGTAAAATATTACTTCCGGGCCGGTAAGAGTCCCACCGTTTCACATCGCAGCTACCTGCTTGAAAGATCAGGAACATAGGTAAGTTGTCCACCGTTATATGGAACTAAATGTGATGGCCTACATGTTGAGTTTTTGCAATGGACATTTCAAAACTGGCAACGCAATCATCTACAAATTTACATTTAAAATGTAACGTTCCCTGGATTGTTAAATGGTCTCTTGGATGCTAAAAATCCAAATATTTTCGAACTATCCAGGATGTTAACTCGAATGTGCGCTTTGGCTGATCTCGCTGGTTTGTGAAACCCGCGATATATCGTTCTTGTTTAAATGCAACGATAAACTATGTCACGAATGGCAAAGTAAAACATTTGAATTCAGTTTACATCAGTGAAACACTGAACAGCTAAATATAAAGCTTAATAATTCAACGTAGAAATATCCACACCCAAAATACAGTTACCGGAAATAAGTGAAGAATTAGTTTTAATTACTTGTCTGCAATGTTTAATGGCGGAGTCTGAGACAGGTTGTTGGATAATTGCTCAACCATCCCGTTTTTGTTGGATGTTTTAAAGGCGTTTCCAGCATTTCCTGCACATAGGTGGACGTTTGTTGTCAGTGCTGTGTCTGACATGTAAGGTTGTATCCTTCCAGGTATAACAATGTTTTCTAATCTAATACACATCTTTCGTTGTCCAATGTCCAGTGAAAAACGAGTGTTCAATCAATAACATTGGTGGCGTATTATTGCCCGTAAGCGTGGTACTCATTCCGCTGTTCCAGGTTTCCCTGAACAAAATGCAGAATGATCCTTCCTCCTTTGCAAACAAAGGCAGGTGACAGAGTGCTTTAAAAAAATTAAGTCCGCGAAAAAGTGTTAATTCAGTCCCCTCATGCTATACCCTTCTAACAATAAATGAAGAAGCAGGATAGGGAACGCTGAATGACACTAAGTTAGTGGGCACTGAGAGTTCCCTGTTAAAAATACCTTCTATTTTTTGTGCCATGACGAACGTCTCATGCTCTCTTCTCTTGGCAGCAGACAAGGTACAGTGAGCAACATGTTTGGATAATCAAATGACTCTATGAACTGCAAGTACAAACCAAAGAATCACTACTATGTCAGCACTAAAGTGTTGTGGTAACATCAGGAGGCCCTGGGCAATTTGCAGACCTAACCAATGGCTTATTCTATGCCTCAGGTGCTATTAAGTATGTACTCGGTTAGTTAATGTATTAGTTTGGAATTTCAGGAAGACCTGGATTAGGTGTTTAAAGCATTCTGTAGATTCTTCTAAGTTCTAATAAGCCACTTCTAAAGAATGTATGTTGGCAGTGTTCATGGCTCAGTTTAGGTCATCTGTGGTATTTCATATTGTTTCTTTCGCTGTTGACAATTATTCATCTTGGCCTTGTCCATTGGTTATTAGAATAGTTTCCCAACGGTTGCTGGTTAAACAATGATTAACTTCATCAAATCATTACCATATTTAGTGTCTGCAGCAGGGTCTTGCTTTTTTGGTTGAGTAACCATGTGAATATGCACATACACATATCTACATGGCATAATAATCATGCCAACTTAATGAGTACATGTTGTAGTCCTCTTTTACCTGTGGCCTCTATTCCAACAATTTAAATTCACTAACTTAACATTACATTCCAGACCATTTTCATCAGTCTTTATTTTACTCCTTACGGACACAATGGTGGTTCTACAGAAGAAAGCTTTCTGTGTAAGAGTACCTGATGCAAATCCTTGGCCTAGGGCTTTGTCCTTTTGTCTGATTTGTCTTTCTCTGTTCCTCAGAATGTTGACGTGGCTCAGTGAGCTCAATGATTGGGTCTGGCAGGACCGGCTTTGGTTCCCAGGGGGCCTGGGTTGGGCTGACCTCAAGGACCGGGATGGCCTCGTTTTTGCTAAAGGGAGCGATCTCTGGGTGATCTTCCCCATTGCTGTATGCTTCTTGATCATCCGGCAAATATTTGAGAGGTTAGTACTGCTCCAGGCCCAATACATCATCAGAACCACCATCAGAACTTCTGTTCCTCCTTAAATTACGATGGCCTATTTTCCTATGTATTGCTCTCATGTCTCATTTGTATAATCATCTAGCCTTGTGAATTTCAGTAGAAGTCCACTGCAAAAATAAGAACAGGATAATCTGTCCGCGACCTCCCTTTCCTCTAACTTTCGCATGTTCTGTGACTATCCAGGACTGTGGCTGTTCAGCTTGCCTCTTTTCTCGGAGTGAGGGAGAAAAAGCGTGTCATAGCTGCTCACAACAACACATTAGAGTCCTATTTTTGTGCTTGTTCCAAGTTCCCAATACAGGTAATTGCACTAACTACTTTAACACTGCATTTCAGTTTTGAACACCATGCTGTTTCTTTGTAATAAAATACAAATAAATGTCACTGTGACTGAGGCCCTTGTGGTTGTGCAATGGTGACCCTGACTCTACTACCTGCAGGGAGTTGCGATGTACGAGAAACGCACCACCTACTTGTGTGTAATAGAGCAAATATAAGCAGACCCCAATATTTTTTTTATGTAGACCAATGCAGCTACTGATTTCATACTTCACACTAATGCCACACATCCCCATAGTCAAGTCACTGCATTTTCCTCTAAGCCTGTTCTCTCTGTGTCAGAGTTCTGTGGAGGATTTGAGTAAAAAGTCTGGCTGCTCAGTGCGGCTGGTCCAGAGATGGTTCCGGCGGAGGAGGAACCAGGAACGGCCCAGTCAACTTAAGAAATTCAGGGAAGCCAGGTACCCAAAGGAGCCGAGTACCCACCCACAACACTAATGTTTCTATACATTCACTTATTTATTGAATATAATTTAAAGTTGTTTTGAGCAAAGGCCCCCACGTGCCTGTATGCACTCCCGACAAAGTCTGTACATGCTCCTAATATGACGGCGGATGGTGTCCTGGGGAATCTCCTCCCAGACCTGGATCAGAGCATTAGTGAGCTCCTGGACATTGAGGTGCCACTTGGCATTGTCAAAAGCACCGAAACATTGCTAGGACATGGAGGATTGTGTGACCCTCCAAGGATATGACTCTCCCGACCACCACTCACCCACCACCATCCGAACAAGCTGGATGCTGTTGCATGCAGCAAAATGTTCACCACGGCGTCTACAGACTCATGTCTGTCACATGCTTATTATGAACTTTCTCTCATCTGTTAAGGGAACTAGAAGCTAATGGCGGTCTACCAATTCTGGGGTTCTCTGGAAAATGCCAATTGAGGCGCACAGTGCACTGGTCACACTTAAGGGTGTTGAGCTGCTGGGTTGATGCCTGTCTTCGGCCCTGTCCAGCTCTGCTTAGGTATCGGCCTGTCTCCTGGCATCTTCTTCATGCTTTTGAGACTGTACTGGGAGACCGCAAACCTGCTTGTGACGGCATGTAGTAACAAGGACACTAGCCAAATCGCAAAAACAAGTGAAGAATCAGTCCGGAAGGATATGGAGAGACCGCACCCTGTGAAACCAGTCCCTTTTTCTGGGTTGGCTTGCTGCTGCCTCTCCAGTGCACCTGTTGTCATTTTTATTTGCACCAAAACAGGCGACATTGATTCACAATCGCACATGCTTCTTAACTAGACAGATCGATATCCCTGAAGTAGAATTTACTGTGATGATTAGGTGTTCCCTTCATTTCTTTGAGCAGTGTATAAAAACTGCCCATGTTTATGAAAAAAAGTAATACACACCGAATCAAACATTTGTGTATAGTATTTGTATGTTTCTGAGGTCTCTATGTTCTCTTACAGTTGGAGATTCACGTTTTACCTTCTTGCGTTCATTGCTGGTCTGGGTGCCCTAATTGATGTGAGTACCATCATTTTCTGTGGCTGTCTGTGTTCATTTTTTATTTAATATTGCTCTTGTAGGTGCTATTTGGTGCTTGTGTATTGACTAAAATCTTGTGTATATTTTCCAAGAAACCCTGGTTCTATGACATGCAGGAGATGTGGAATGGATTCCCCACTCTGGTGTGTTATCTGTGACTTCAGCTTACATATTAGTCTTTTGGTCTTTACACTGTCACTTTCTCAAACAGGAATTTCAGTATGCCGCTTGTTTATCAAATAAATCAAGCTTTCATTTTGGCAATTATCTTTATAAATGTGAACAGCATGTATGCATGCATTAATGTATGTTGCTGGGAAAAGTGTTTACCACAGTAACCAACAATGTGGTATCATAAAAAAATATATATATTTACGTCAAATAACATTTATTTTTAATAGGTTTGTTAATCAGTTTTACTCTTAGTTGAAAAGTATTATTTACAAAGCATGCATATTTTGTAAAAATGTGTGAATTGCCATTCCCTTTTACAGCCACTGCTTTCTTCTCAGTACTGGTACTACATGATTGAGTTGGGATTCTACGTATCGTTGCTCTTTAGTGTGGCAACAGATGTCAAGCGCAAAGTAAGTAAAAAGAGGGAGACCAACTCATTTAACCTATTAGATGTTCTGACAGTATAGCCGTATACTGCATGTTATTGTTGTCTTTTGCCTTTTTGTAAACCCCCCTCCCCATTATGTCAAGAGATTTATTTTGTTTTTTGTTTATTTTATGTATTATTTCTGTGTGCCTGTTATGTTCTGAAGCAATAACCTTTGACTTAATTTAATATTTTAAAATTTTTAAAAATGTTCCTTAAACTTTGTGTGTTTATTGTTAACCTAAAATTTGTGATTACTAAAGCAAGTGAAAGGGACGAATGTCCCATGCCAGTAAAGCACCTTTTAAATTGATTTGAGAGAACAAGATGAGGCACATAAGCCAGCATGTGGTTCGCCACAATTATTGTCATTTTGGTTGCAGGCAATTTCCCTCCTGCAGGCCAAATCATCTTGAGTGTATAAATCTCAGGAAAACAGGGGTGTTAATATGTTTGTCTACGGCCTTGGTTGGTTAATGTATAATGGAGTCAGTCTGGGAAGGTTTAGGAGTGGCGGTTGTTGGATCATAGTCTTCAGATATATGCCAGTGGAGCCCAAGTTTAAAAACAATTTGCAGGTACAACTGAATTCAAGTCTTGTTTGTTGGCTGATTTGACAAACATTCAGTTCTTTGCTAGCCTCCAGCTCACAGCTAGGGAGCTCCAGCTCTCTTTTAGGTTAAGTTGAGTCTGTCATGAATGAAGCTTATGTGCTATGAATTGAATGTGACTGATTTGTGTAACTGACAAGCTCCTCTCTCTATAGGATTTTAAGGAGCAGATTGTTCACCATGTGGCCACTATCCTACTGATCGGTTTTTCTTGGTTGGTCAACTACATCCGTGCTGGGACTTTGATCATGCTGGTGCATGATGCCTCAGACTACTTACTAGAGGTAGAACTGCCCCCAAATGCAAAAGGATATTTGACCATTACAAGCCTGAAGAATCTATAATCCCCTCCATTATAGTGTTGTTTCTATATGGACAATAAAAGCAATTGGAATTGTATTGTCAATATAGAGATAAATGGTGCTGACAGAATTACTGCTTGTAGAACTGGCCCATAAATTTGCCATCTAGAAGACAATATAAGGAGGTAAGCCATAGAAGTAATGGTAAGCAAATATTAATTGCATAATTCCCCTCTTTCTTTTGGATTTTTTAGTCAGCCAAGATGTTCAACTATGCAGGCTGGAGAAAGACCTGCAACTACATGTTCATCCTGTTTGCAGCTGTGTTCATTCTTACCCGTCTCGTCATTCTTCCCTTTTGGTAAGATGAGCTTGGGTGGCACTGAAATCCAATGTAGGGGCTGTTCCCTTGGTTCATTATTCCAAATACTGGACCTAATGACCTTTTTTAACATAGATTGTCCCTCACTAATGCTTTTTAGCCCAGGGCACATTTGCCATCTTTGTGGGAACATGCTCTGCCTTGATTTATTTTCACCCGTTCTCAATATGTGAAAAACACTTCAGAAGTTAATCCTATAGCACCAAATATTTGGGACTTGATTTTGGTTCTACCAATGCATACCCCAGAACAGTACAAATAAAAACATGGCCACTATTGACCAATCTTCAGGCAGATGAAGTTTTATACGTATGCCTATCAATCGTACAGTTAATCGTATGATTAAAATCACACGACAATGTGTAATATATCTAGCCGTTATAGGTGGCACTATAACGGCTAGATAGAATTATATCTATCTGTATCACTATGTCA
>JACXGK010003782.1:22552-42671 GCA_016801125.1 Novumbra hubbsi
TACTGAAACGCGCACAATGGTACAGTATGGCCAATGCTAGCTACCTACTGAAACGCGCACAATGGTACAGTATGACCAATGCCAGCTACCTACTGAAATGCGCTCAATGCTGTTGGCAGCTGTAATCAGTGATATTCTTCTCTGGCTCAAGGGTGTCTTGGCTTCACTTTGCCACTGAAAGGCTGTATCCCTGCTTGTTATGTCTTTGCTGACTGGTTTACCTGGCTGTTACATGTTTGGTCAAGTTGGTAATGAAGACTTTATGTCTTGGGTTCATTTTTCTGAATTCTGGGGCAAGTTCATATTTCATGTGGCCAGCTGGCATAGTAGATACAGCAGTAGGGAATTCAAAAATTTCTGTTTACACTACAATATTCTAAAGCCACCTACTTTTAAACCTTTCGAAAACAAATTAAAGAAAAATGTTAAAGATTGTGCATATTTTCACATTCTCAGCTATTGTAATCTGAATATTGCAGAATCATATTATTCAGCACAAAATGCAGTTAAGGGACAAGAATAACAATTGTTACTTTTTACAAAAATCTGTGATCTGAGAGACAAAGTTATAACGTTTGCTATTTTTTTTTTTACTTCTCAGCTATTTGAATCAGAAAAAAAACGGAAATATTCCCAAACAGCTGCCATTTAATCCACTTTCTCAGGTACATAGACAAAAAGATTGTTTTACATGTTTCACTACTCATCAGTTATTAAAATCGATAGAAATTCTCTTACTAAACTTGAGATACTGCAACTGGCGTAACCATATATTGTTTTAAACAACTGCAATGGATAGCACTTTCTTACTCCATGTACATGGAGTAACTGATATGTAGATTTACTTATGTAAATCAGAACGAATTTTGAAAATACCTCTCCGACTGCTTCAGAAAGTATTTTCTATTTGTTCTGCGCCAACATGCATTTATGTGAATGTACCTATACTTGACACCTATTCAAATCAGAAAAGAAAACTGAAGATCTCTTACCAAATTAGTTTTTTGGCAATATTTCCCAAATGGATGTCGTTTAACACTTTCCTAGCAAGGTAGGCAAAAAGTATTTATTATATTTTTCTCATGCTAGGCTATTTAAATTAGAGGAAAATTGCTAAATATGTCATACCATCGGGAATTTTATTTGAAAGCATTATTAAGCAAGCCCCCGTAGCCCCAAGTTCATATCTAGTTATTACAGGTGCTGGCACAGCAAAGGCCCCAGGCTAGTTGTTTGACATACTACAAATTATTTTAGGAAAAGATATTATAATCTGAAGAAATTACAAAACAATATAATTCAGCAAAATAATTTGAGAAATTTCAGAAAACTAACAAGATTTCGCACGCGCGTGCGTGCCCCTTAACCCAACAAGGAGATGGGAGAATGAACAGTTATTTCCTTCCCGGTAGAGCAGTTGTGTTGTTTAACTGAATGACTTCTCATCATTATTATTATTATTACTACTACTTTTCAGCACACATTTAACAGGATGATTTGAAAGTCTAGATTCCCTATGATTCCCTATGGTTTTTCAATCAAAAACTATGATATCCAACCGTATACAATGCATTAGCATCACCAATAAGTCATTTTAGCATTAATGTAATGTTTCTGAATCATTTATATATGAGGACAAAGTGGAATAAAACAAAGCAAGATTGCGTGCGTGCGTGCGCGTGCGTGCGTCCGTCCTATACAAATAAGAAAACATTTAAGAAAAAGTAGTGGAATAAGCATCTCGACAGGATCTTTTGTTACTTTGACACAAACATGGATATCAGCTTTCAAAGACTTCATCGTATTCAATTGTATAACTGTTTAAAGTTTGCTGTTTCAATTAACTCTCTAAAATGTACTTTGAAAGTGTAATAGCAAGCCTCTAGTTATTTACCACACTATTCCTCCTACACAGTTTAAACTACATTTAAACGTTAAAACATGTAGACTGGTCTGGATTAGATTCATTGCATACACCTTTTTGATATCTTTTTCAAATCAGATTTAAATTGATATTACATTATGTTCACTCTACAGTTCCAGAAAATTACTGTTGTGGTGTCTTTAACACTGGTTTGCTGTACCATGTGTTTTCCATATAGTTCTTTATGGCTTGCAAAACCTTAGATATTTTCAATAAGCACACTCCTCTTAACATTGCCATCACACCTTATTAAAACATTATTTTGTATTGGACACAGATTGTTGAGGGAAAAGAATTGGCAGCGTTTTTAACATCCGAATATGTGGCTTCATGTAGGCTACAGAGTTATGTATTCTCCATAGGTTGAAGACCTGCCAGACTGACTATAGAACAAACACAACCATCTCTCCTTATTGCAGTGAAATCACTGATCATGTTTATGTAACATGATTAACGACAATATGAATACTTTCATTAGATGAAATACTTTTTTATATTAGCAAGCAGTGTACACCTGTTTGTGAGGCAGATTATTCATCCCAAATCTTACTAACATTTGCTAAATGATCCACCCATTTTTCTCCCAATCTCAATGTACCAATGCTAACAGTCCCCGTGGATTCTAGGGAGTTCACAGGCCTCCAGAACCTGCCCGATCAGCCGGTTTGCTTCTTTACACCCCCACCCTTACCATGAAGTCAATGTCAGACAACATTCAGAGAAAACGCCCCCGCTCACATTGGCAGGGAGGTTGCCTCTGACCTGGCCATGTGTAAGGCAGAGACCTTGCTGGAACAAGGATATCCTCTACGCCGATTTCCTTACCTAACGATTAGGTTGCACGTCTTACCAGACATTTTAAGAAGGCATTGTGTGATCAAGAGCTGACCCCATTCACCCCCGTTGACTTGTAGATTGTTCGGTTAGTACGTGGTTTGGCAACTAAGTTTTCACGTGTTTCATTACTCGCGTTGCCATGTGCCACCCATCTGATCCTCAACTGGACTAGTCCATTACTGAGGGCATGGGGATGGTGTATTCCCCAAAAATGATTGTGCTACTGTAATTTTATAGTAAGTAAAAATTAAAAGCAATGTGTTCTCCAAGTCGGAACGTTGTTAGGCCTAGCCTAACATTAAACATCCTCCTAAATGTATCTGGTTTTCTTTTGCATATGTCACTTGAGCGCAATTGTCATCAAACAGTTGTCTCTATGGAACACTTCCCCACTGGCCCCAGTGGTGTTATTGACAAGTTCTCCAATAAGTTGATCTTCAGTAATCACACTTTCCGTGCTTACGAGTGTCGATTATTTTCATGGATTCTGAAATAAGATTTCAATTTGCAGCATTTAATTAATGTGCTCGGCTGTTGTGAAAGTTAAACTATATATTTTTTTTTTTTGGGCTTCACTTCTCAAATAGTTAAAACATGGTATTTTGCATTCAATAACATCCGGACAAACATGTTGAGTAATGTTAAAGCAGCTAAATCGAGCCTGCTGCTGGAGTGAGTCAGGTCAGAAACGTGTTTTCAAATTTCTGGCTTTTGTCCCCCTCTTTCATGTTTGTTCCTTATTACTTAATCCAACAGGATCTTAAAGAATCAAACAACTTGGTTTTCTTAAAGGGGCATAACAAAGAATATCAAGTGCCTAAGTTCATCAAATGCTTTATGTAATTTTTGGACCATCTCAATGCGCGCAACTCTCTCACTGAGGTTTAGTGGGGTCAAGCTAGCGTGAATGCGTTGTTACGTAGTTATTGCTCTAACCCAGGGGTGCCCAAACGTATTCCTATGAACGGCCAAAAATCTAACTTGACCGAGGGCTGTGGGCCGGAAGTATATTTCATGGCGTCTCCGCGGGCCAAGTTTGGTATGTAGTCTCTGCTAGGTTCTCTCCCCCTCCAATGTATATACCAGCTAGCAGCCATCATTATAGTAAGCCTGATTTAAACAACCTGGGGGCAACACCTACTGTGCTATTTCAATAAAAGTTGATTTCTCTTGCGTGATGTGATTAATGACAGAGACCACTGTACAAAATGGCTGTATTAAACCCTTCATAAATGTCCTTAGGCCTACAGAAAGTAATATTATTTAAATTTCAACAGCCCCAGTGATATCCCTTGACTCTAGCGAGCATGCCTTCTATTAAAAGAACGTTGCTGCACAGACACTCCTGGCTGTCCCATCCCACCGTAAAAGCGCACTTGGCTACATAAAAATTATTCATAATTTTTTATGAGATGCAATGGCAGTTATGATGCAATTTATATCTAAACCCAAAACATTTTAAATTTTGTAACCAATATTGCGTAAACCAGAACACTGCATATTGGTCCTAAGGTACTTGATTCAGAGTTCATATCTGAAATGCATTTTAATTAGCTGTCTGTGTTCTTGGCATACAACACTGCAGTCCGATTAGAACAGCATCCAGAAAGTGTTTTTTGTTAAAAATAACCCTGGCCAAACAGCGATCGGAGGAGAAGGGCCTTGATCAGGGAGGTGACCAAGAGCATGGTGGTCACTCTGACAGAGCTCCAGCATTGCTCTGTGAAGAGAGGAGAACCTTCTGGAAGGACAACCATCTCTGCTGCACTCCACCAATCAGGCCTGTATTGTAGAGTTGCCAGTAAAAGCCACTCCTCAGTAAAAGGCACATGACAGCCCATCTGAAGTTTGCCAAAAGGCCCCTGAAGTACTCAGACCATGAGAAACAAAATTCTCTGGTCTGATGAAACAAAGATTCAACTCTTTGGCCTAAATAACAAGTGCAATTTTTGGAGGAAACCAGGCACCTCCAACAAGCACCTGGCCAATACCATCCCTACAGTGAAGCATGGTGGTTGCAGCGTCATGCTTCAGCAACAGGAATAGGTAGACTAGTCAGAATTGAGGGAAAGATGAATCCTGCAATGTACAGAGACCTGCTCCAGAGCGCTATGGACCTCACACTGGGGCGAGGGTTCCAATTCCAACAGGACAACAACCCTAAGCACACACCCAAGATGACAAAGGAGTGGCTTTGGGGCAACTCTGTGAATGTCTTTAAGTGGCCCAGCCAGGGCCCAGAATTAAACCTGATTGAACATCTCTGGAGATCTAAAATGGCTGTGTGCCGACGCTCCCATCCAACCCGATGGAGCTTTAGAGGTCCTGCAAAGAAGAATGGGAGAAACTCCCTCAATAGGTGTGCCAAGTGTGTAGCATCATACTAAAAAAAAACTTGAGGCTGTAATTGCTGCCAAAGGTGCTTCAACAAAGTATTGAGCAAATGTTGTGAATGCTTATAAAAGTACATATTTTATTTTTGTTTAAAATTTTAGCAAATCTATTAAAAATATTAAACAAACTTTTTTTCACTTTATCATTATGGGGTATTGTGTGTAGAATTTTGAGGGAAAAATTGAAACAATTTTGGAATATGGCTGTAACATAACAAAATGTGGGAAAAGTGAAGCGCTGTGAATACTTTCCGGAAGCACTTTAAATAAAAGTAAAGTCCCTTCCCCATATTGGATTTGCAATGGGACGCACACATACAATATAAATGTGTATTAATGTCTGTGTTTACATTACATTGATGTATAAGTCGATTCTTTTTTATTTTTTTTATATATATTTTTATGTATGTATTCATTAGTCATGATATGTCCTCTATAGCAATACATTTATTTTAATCTTAATGCTTTTAAATGCCAGTGCATATTTGTATTGACTAGATTTGGTTGTTACTTCCCCAGGATCATACACACTACATGGGTTTACCCATTGACCATATATCCGCCTTTCTTTGGGTTCTACTTCTTCAATGGGCTGCTGTTTGTGCTACAGTGTCTACACATCTTCTGGGCTGGCCTCATCCTGCGCATGGCAATCAAGTTCCTACCCGGAAACGTATGTATTCCCAAACCTTATCACTATTGGGGTGGTCTCCTGGAAACCGACACTAGCAACTTTTTATTTAAATTGTTTTTGGTACAGGGGGTCACTTAACACCTTAAACTGTATTGACTGCTGCATTCATTACACATACTGCTGCAGCATGGATTTAAATCTGTCCTGCGGCTTTCAGCAAAAACTCTTTTCCACCCTTCTTCACTTTCCTCTATATTAAAACATAACCAATACCTATAGAAAAAGCTATTTTTAAATTCTTCTGAGCCACTCTCCATTGTATTTCTTCTCTCAACCGTTGCTGTAAACCTACCATTCCACATTTCTGCTTTAACTCCAGGCAACCTTACAATGGTTGTTATATAGTATGTTAGTCTCTGGAAAAGAGAGTCTGCAACATTTCCTAAATGAACTATTTCTCCCAACAGGATATTGTTGAGGATGAGAGGAGTGACCGAGAAGAGACAGACTCTGATGGGGAGGTCGAAGACCGTGAGCAAAAGAACAAAATCAGAAATGGCTTTGTGCTGCAGAATGGCAACGGCCACACGCTTAACAACAACCACCAAAACCACCGCAAAATGGAGTGATTTGTTCTGTGGAGAATGTGTCTGGAATGGGAGCGACTTTCCCATGTGGCCAAGGACAGAGGCCAAAGTGAGGCAGAATAGATGGCGGAAAGGCCATACACATTGAATCCTATATACATAAAAATGCAAATGATTACACACACACACACTTCTTATGCGGCCCTCTGCTGGGGATGGGATTCACTGCACTTTAGGTCACATTTGCTGAAGGGAGAAGATGGAATAGCTCGAAAGGTGGTAGCATGACACATCGTAAAACTGTTGATTGTCTATGAGCTGTCCAGTGCACTTGGCAACAAACCGTCTTTTCTCTTTCTCCCTCTTTGTTTTTGTTCTGGGTTGTCCTTTTGCAAATAGCTGGCTGGGCCCATCCCATTCTTGTAGCTTCCCGTGGTGCTTTGTGGAAAAAGCTAAAAGTAATTCTTGTTTTTCAGGAGCATTCTCTTCCTGCAGGACTGGTTAAAGCTCTGGGTATTTTTAGATTGACACTTGATTGTTTAAAATACAAACACAACGTTCTGAGTTTGCTGATACCTGTTCCAAATTATGGCTTAGTTTTTACTTAAACCACATTGAGGTCAATGCTATGTGCCAACGCTAAACATTGCTAAGAGAGATGAGGTGCTCTTAATGAGCACAACTTGGTACAAGTGTTCAGATGACCATGTCAAGCGACTAAAACCCACAGGAGCTACACCAGAGAAGTAGCCATTTTGTTATGGGATAGTAGTAGAGCAGTCACTGCTCTTGTTGCCGTGGCATTCTTATTCAACCTAGAAAGTGCCAGTGTTAATGTTTTTAGCTTTTATTTTGTTGAAAAAAAGATAACGTCAATAATGAAGTTGTTTTAAAGGATTAATTTAACATTATTATTATTTTTGCCTAATCTCTGTTATTTATTTGTTTATGAAAACTGCATTTCGTGTACCTCGAGCAGTCTCCCTAATTTGGTGTAATGTGCAGGCTGTGGGGCAATGCCGCACAACTGTAGTGGCATAGATGTAGCAAAGCTGGTAGGGCAAACTGCTGGAAATACACCAAGAAATAGACATTAGACATAAACAGATTAAGTTTAGATTTGCACAACTGCATGTGAACAAAAGCTAAAATGTGCATAGTTATTTGGAGAAATCTTCTGTTTCTAACAGGCATTTAAGGGTGTTTTCTATTTTGGCCCCTATACTGTAGACAAAGCAAGTGAGTCTGTTCTCCAAGGTCTTCTAAAACATTCCATTTAGATTAACACCTTTTTTCTTCAAATTGTGAACTCTTCCTTTTATTGTCTAAAAACTAAAAAAAAACTTAGGTTTGGTTTCCATTGAGTCAATATGCTGTAAATGAAATGGCACACAGCTTGAAATAACAACTGTAAATGTTTGTTTGTAAAAGAAAAACCAAAACTTTTAGTTCATATTGTATTTGTTAATACAGTCCAGTCACTAATCCATACACATTTCCAAGCAATGCTCAAACCTACCCAAACTAGTTGAACCTTAGCTGGGCTGGAGGAGAATTAATGAATCCCTCTGACTATAGTCTGGGGAATGTGCTTATCCACTGATTTTGGTTCTCCAGTGTCACATTCACCAGGACACCCACACAATGCTCTAACCTCTACCTATACAATGGTTTGATCTTTAAATCCAAACTATGTGAGGTCTTAACCTTTTAAGAAGGAGGAGGAAAAAGGTTTGAATTATTTGCCTCAGCAAGGCTAGTTTGTTTCTGCCCATTTGTTAAATGGTATGGGTTTGAGGCATAGTTTAGCAATAAACATTAAGTAATGTGAACATCTAGGCCAAGTGTCTGTTTGTGAATTGGATTATGATTGGTGTTTTCATTTACTATTTAATTTGGTATTTGTTCGAAAATGGGACAAGTTTTATGTTTTTTTGTTAGAAATATTTTTCTTTTTTCTTTTTTTGCAAGTGCCTTATCTGTTATCTGAATCTCACCATGTGGAATCTCTCTTTCTGGCTTTACATCTATTCCCTACATAGTGCACTACTTGTGACCAGAGCCTGTTGGTCCTGGTCAAAGTCAAGTTTACTACAAAGGAAAGAGTGTGCCATTTGGGACTTAACCTTCATTTTTCTGCAGTGCAGTAACATCCTTTGTCCTTTGTTCCCTTTCCTGTTGTTTATGACAATGCTAAAACCATTCCATGTAATGACTTACTGTGTGTACAACAGTGTTTCTATTTCTATGGTTTTTATTGTCATACTGTAAAGACATAGATATAAATATAACAAAAGTTACTGTCTATAAAATTGTCTATTGTGATTATTTAATCATGAATTAGTTGTGCTCTCTGGCTTTAAAAACAAGCTATGAAAAGGGGCTAAGATGGAAGAAGACTAAATGGTCCACTCTGCTAATTATACTGTCATTACCGGGTCACTGCCATTGTTCTAATGATGGCCAGCAACAATCATGTCAGCTTGGGGTCATGTTAATTTGACTGAGTTGCTGTCTCGATGTCTCAGCTGGCAGTAAAAGGTGTAAATGATCTTTACTGTATGATCACTGCTGCATCCAGCATCCCCGTCTTCTCTTACGCATCCTCCTTAGGGTTCAGTGGATCACTATCTTTACTAATATCCTCAACACGGCTCTCATTTTAACCTATTACATAAGGTAGCAGTTGGGCCTGGGGATGAGGTTGCTTTGTACTGTAATGAAAGATTTGTTTTGGAAGGTTTGTGAAGGTGCCATGTCAGGTGTCTCAACTCAGTGGGACATTTTAATGTCACACGAATGGGCTTATTTGCTTACAGAAAGAAAAGGATATAGGAGATTTGTGCTTAAGGTAGCTCCATGACCCAGACGCAGATGACCCAGGTGTGAAGATGGACAAATCAACAAAGTAAGAATATGCCATTCGTTGGATTAACTGCACTGATGTTTGGGCTTTTATGCGTGTTCCACAAAAGGATGAACTCTCCAATAGGTTTCAATGCTTCCCATGTTATCTATCTTTTGTTACAGTTAATAAAAATAGATTATGACGGTATAACCCATTCATATTCTCAACGGCTACTGATAGTTACACACATAAGCGACTTTCTATCCCTGAGTACTGGATTTTGAAGCAGTTTAGGTTGTCATCACTGAGTACTGGGTTTTGAAATGTTGTGTAGCTACAGGAACACATGCCATTTTATTGTACGATTCTTGTTAAATTACCTAAACCTTATGGGTGCTTATGATGGTGGATATAAGCAAACTAATATGCATAAATTGAAGTGACCAGACTTGTCATACCTGAGTTCAGGGTCTCTGAACAGTCTGGGTGATCCCAGGGACACATGCCGTTCTGTGCATCTGAGTTCGGGATCTCTGACCAGTTTGGGTGGTGGGTGGACCCAGGAACACATTTTAATATTAGGCTTGTGATGAAAGGAGCAGTTCAACTTTACTAAGGCCTTGCTCTCATGTTTGTAACATTCTCAGTGATCAAGAGCAAACAATCTCATGGTAATTTCCTGATTGCAAAACAAAATCTGAAAAATAGCATTGAATAGTGTTGAATCATAGTTTTTTTGATTTCTTAAATATACATAAATGTACTTTTTTTGTAAGCTGTTATGTCACTGGAGTCAGGGTTTTGGCAAGTCAATGTGACAATATTTCCTTGCACCACTTGGGGGCCCTAAGACAATGACTTGAAGTAGCTAAAACTACTTTGGTGTAAATTATACTATATCTGTTCCGTAGTGGAATCCTTTTGAATGTTCCTAATCAGACTCGGTTGTGGACGGTGTTTTATTTTTGCTGGTAATACCATAAGACAAGGTGTCTATCTCCAGTGCATACTTAAGAGCTGCAAGCATAGTAAATCCGTTGGAATGAGAGACCCAATGGGATGCTCAGTGCACAGTGCGAGATGTACATTTTTACATCAGGGATGCTTGGCGTCTCGGATGGATTTTACTCTATCCTGTGTTTCATGAATTGTGGTGCGGGTCACATCCTCAGAGACGGTGTGACTCCGTAGCTGAAACAATCTGTTTCGTTCACATCCTCAGAGACGGTGTGACTCTGAGGCTGAAACAATCTGTTTCGATTAAAATCCTCAGAGACGGTGTGACTCCGTAGCTGAAACAATCTGTTTCGTTCACAGCCTCAGAGACGGTGTGACTCCGTAGCTGAAACAATCTGTTTTGTTCACATCCTCAGAGACGGTGTGACTCCGTAGCTGAAACAATCTGTTTCTTTCACATCCTCAGAGACGATGTAACTCCGTAGCTGAAACAATCTGTTTCGTTCACATCCTCAGAGACGATGTAACTCCGTTGCTGAAACAATCTGTTTCGTTCACATCCTTCTCAAAATTACGCAGGACGCCTTGCAAGTAGTGGCATAAGATGTCGATCTTTAGTGCATCTTTAGTGCATAAACTTTTTGGGATGTATGGCTTCCAAGGTTTTTCCTTGCCGTTTGAAGACAGACCTTTGGGAAGCAATTCCAGCATTTTATTGCATTGTTTGCTTGTGGATAATACTCAGAGACTTTTGAGTTTTTTATGTCTTTAATTAACAAAACACCCTAGCAGATAATGAAAACAGTTCTGTTATCGCTTACAATTTCTGTAAAATTGCTCTTGTGACACATCTGTCAAAAATGTAATAACAGCCTAGGTAGTTACATTACTGGTTAACATGACCTCTGGCCATTTACTGTTGTAATCCATGGGGTGATAGCATCAATCAGCTGGAGCAGTTTAAAAATGAGCAGCAATGTCAATTCCAAGTTTCTGCCATGGGAAGAACAGGTTAGACACGCGCATCTTCACAGTTTTGTCATTTGTCTGACAAAGTCGAGATGTTCATATTGCAGTTAATGGTATCAATGCCTTCGTCATCCAGGAACTTCACATGAGGCCAGGCATTGTCCTGCACCAGGAGGAACCCAGGGTCCACTGTACCAGTGTAAGGTCTGATGATGGGGGATCCTGGTTTATAACAGCAGTCAGGGTACACGTTGGCAAGCATGTGAAGGTCTTTGTGACCCTTCATGAATATGCCTCCCCACTGCCATAACAGCATAACGTTCACCATGGCCTCCAGACTCATTCACGTCTGTCACATGTGCTCAGTGTGAACCTTCTCTCATCTGTGAATCCCTCATGCCTCCCTCATGGAGTTTGTGACAGTTTGGTCAGAAACATGCACATCAGTATCTCACTTGAGGTCATATTGTAGGACTCTGGAAGTGTGCCTCATGTCTCTCCTCACACTAAGGAGCAGAAACTGGTCCTGCTGCTGATGCCCTTCTATGGCCCAGTGCAGCTCTCCTTGTGTAACGGCCCGTCTCCTAGTATCTGCTCCATACTCTTAAGGACAGTACTGGGAGACACAACAAACCTCCTTACGTATGGATGTGCCATTTTTGCGGGATGTCTTGCTGCTGCCTCTCCAGTGCAACCTCTCCAGGGACCAAATCAGCCGGGGGTCAATCAATATGTACACAGTTTGGTATAGCTGGGTTATTTACACAATCTGGTATCGCTGTGTTATTTACACAATCAGGTATCGCTCCTACAACATCATTGCAACTGTCCTGAGGTTGCTTGTCCCCATCCATTGACTTAACCTTAACCTCAGAGACACCTGTGCCTAAACCTAACCTCAGTAGTACCTGTGCCTAAGCCTAACTTCAGTTGTGCTAACAACAATTACGATGTCCTAGGAACACCATTTGCTCCCTTTCTGACTAACCTCCATGTCACCTGCTCTCCCTTTCTGACCTGAATGGCAAATATTATATCAATTGTATCAGTTATTATATCAATAAACATTGACTCACCTTCGTTGATACTGTATGTTTCCACCATAAAACTGGTACTCATAATCTCATTTTTGCTCAAGATTGACATTCACTGTGCAAGACAAAAGAAAACAGCTTGCTCTTTAATTACCACTAATAATGCTATTTATAATAAGCAAGTTCCGCTATACAGTATACTATATGAAACTACAACTTTGTACATAAACTACACATGCAGCGCAAAAATAAATGATTCATTCTTTATTCAGACTTCAGGTGGGGTTTCTGACAAATCTAATAAAATAAAGACATTAATGTTAGTTAAATACACGCATGAGTTTAATTGTTGGTTGCTGGATGAATTTGTGGCTAATTAACTTTCCAGGTAACCTAGCAATGATACAAAATGTTAGTGATGGTTGATTGATTAGCATTCGCAAATTGGTTTCCACTTCATGCAACTACTGACACTTTTAGTCTAGTTTTTTTCCACAAAAACAGTTCCAGGGCAAAAGTTCCAGCGCGTTACAACTATCATAATCTACAGGAAGATAGTCTAGATAACACTCACTTCATTATTGCTAGTTCATAAACCTGAAACGGGAAGTGTTACCGACTTGCCTACATGTTTCTGCTAATGATTTATGCTACCTAACATTGATATGATTGCCTACAGGTGTTTTCTGGGATTTCTCGAATAAGCACTTTTTGCATACCATACTATTTTGCCAAGTGCTATGTTACCAACAAAAATCACAAGAAACAAGCTTTTGAAGATATGTATTGTAGGATTTGTATACATTCTTTGACCTTAGTAACAGGATTTTTGCGAGATGAAAACCACAAAGCAAAAGCAATTAAATATTTCCTTCTCCAATTTGTGTATGACAAAGCTTGTTGGCCATTAACCAATCTCCGTTTCTTATCCAGTTCAAAGCACATGAACGCATTTATCTGGTATTTGTGACTTCACCACTTGAAAATGATTCACTCCCACATGGTTATGAACATAGCCAAAAAGCCTCCTCAGTTGATTGCAAACGATCAAGATCATTTTCCGCCTGCACCCTCAGCCTCTACTGTGTACAGTATATCGTTCCTCCCAGCTGGCAAGCTAACTGAGGCAATCTCCATTTTAAATGGCCAGGGTCAATTTCAGCCTGGTCAGGCCCCCCAGCTTCAGAATGTAATTGCTAATGTGTATCGTCTTTCTCTGTTGAACTCTCTCTACAGCCACACTTTCTAATCTTTTTTTTCATATTCCAAGCTGTCCCTGTCTTATTAGTCTGGGGTAAATCTTTTGTGATGAAGGCACGTGTATTGATGCCTGATGTGTTGGAGTTGTTGAGGTTTTTAGTCTAACAGGTGACCATGGTGAGGTCTCCCTGACAGAGCAACAAAGGACGGGGGTGTTTGATTTACATGTTAACTGAGTGGACCGTTATTCAACTCCTGTTAAACTATTTATAAAGCATTCAGTGTAAGGGGGAGGTCGCTTGTGCCCACGACTGTATGTGTACCCAAGCATGTGTGTGTGTGTGTGGAGGTTATTTTGTGCAGTTCTCATTTTTCCTCTGATCTTTACAGGATGCTGGATGAATAGATTTGCGGTAGAACTCACTCAATTGTAAGGAAAAGTAAGAGAGGAACTCAAAGGGAGAGATCCCTCTAGACGCTTGTCAGTGGGGCAGTTAATGCTAAAAGGGGTACAAATAAGTAGGGAACAACTTTCCAAAGAAAAGCTGTGTTATTTCTTCAGACATGTGAAAGACCAATGTAGTTGAGACGGTGAGTTGTAAATCTTCAGCACTTTGTAATACACATGCTGTAGACATGTCAATCTATGTTTTGTTATTCTGTTTCTTAGGGATTTATGCACTTTTAAGTAGGAAATTATACTGTTGTTATTTTATTGGCATTGAAATGTTAGCGTTTGTAGCTCCATTTGTTGTTTGGTTAATTGCTTTTTCCCTTTGAGTGCAATTATGCCACAAAATGATTCATGTATACATTTTTTCATAGCAATACTTGAAAGTAATTTGTCATGTTTTGTGTATTACAAACAAATTGTATTACCAGCTACAACATATTGATCATTTTAGTTCCAGAGACCCCAGCAGAAATCTGTGGGGTTTTACAATAATTCGTTACACAATAATTCGTTTCTGCCTGCTTGGCCCTCACATTAAAATGTTGAATAATTAAAATTATCAGTATGACCAGAGCAAATGGCAGTAATGTGTGCTCTTAGTGAAGAGCTGCAACATAGACCTCTGTATTTCAATGTATGTGGCTGATAAAATGTGGTGAACATGTATATTATGCCTGTATTGTACTTGTATTTCTCAACATCACTTCCAAAGCTCCAACACAACCTTCTTGCAATACTACACTGGTCGACTCAACATCCTTCTGGTTCTGCTAATAAATATGAACATTCAAGTTCGGGGCTACACATTATAACATAAATTATTTTGTTTAGATTTATAGACTACTGCTGTGCAGCAACATTTCACCTCAGCAGCACGTTTGACCTTTTCACCCTGGCTGTCTGATCCTGAAGGTCACCCAGAAGGTCACCTTCTGATCCTGCTAAAATGAAATACACAATATGACAAGAACAGCTTGATCTACATTGACGCCTGAAGAACCTGATAGCAAGGTTTGATCTATAACATCCACATTAGGTTGAAATGTCAAATGCAGCTACAATATATATTTTTATCATGATAAAAACAACGATATACGTTATAAACTTGCACGACACATTTTCGATAAAGTCACATTTTCGTGTAGTTGAACTGTCCTCAACCTACAAAATCTGTAACTTTAAAAAGCAGTACAAACGACCAATTAAACCGCAGCAATAAGCTAACAAGGTATGTGTGTTGAATGAATGGTTAGGAAAGATGATTCGAATCATTTTCGAATCATCACTTTTGCAAAAGCAAAAGAGAACTATGAAGAAATAACAAAAAAAGGAATTAAAACATTGGTAATATGGCCATGGTTTTTCATTCTGTGCAAAATAGGTCCGTAAATTGCGAAGAGCAAGTCAGGAAACCCCACAAACCTGTTTCATAATTTTAATTGATACTGCGTTACCGAGCACAAAGAGATCCATTTCGCTGCCTTTTTGTACCATCGCTAATCGCCCATTGACGAGTCAACCTACAGCCACCTCCGCTGACGATGCTAGACCGAAACAACAAACATTAACAACTACGTTTTCCGCAATTACACCATTTGAAAAGAAACTGCCATTGGTAAGTTACTATTTCTGAGGGGAAAAGGGTGTTTAGTAAAGTCCTAGTTATACAGATATTAAAAAACATGAGACCACTGCACCTTTTTCTTTCCTTTCCAAAATGTCTCTTAAATGGAACCCATATGTTCCTAACTAAAATAAAAAGGTCTACTCACAAAAGTGAGTACACCCCTCACATTTTTGCAAATATTGGATTATATCTTTTCATGTGACAACACTGAAGACATGACACTTTGCTACAATGTAAAGTAGTGAGTGTACATCTTGTATAACAGTGTACATTTGCTGTCCCCTCACAATAACTCACACAGCCATTAATGTCTACACCGTTGGCAACAAAAGTGAAAATGTCTGGATTTGGCCCAAAGTGTCAATATTTTCAGTGTTGTCACATGAAAAGATATAAAGAAATATTTACAAAAATGTGAGGGGTGTACTCACTTTTGTGAGATAATGTTTTTTGCAGCAACCATTAATAAATAACGCCTTATCACACCTAACTCGCCGATTAAAAAACTAAAAACACACACTTTGATAGATTAGCTAATCATCTGCCTCATTCATACATTATGGGATGTAGTTATCTAGATGTAATGTCAGATAGATTACTGAACTTTCCTAAACCAGGGATTGAAGCCCCTAGTATCAATGGTTACCTCTTCTCTACTATGGTAATCCGCACCATACTACTTCAAAGTGCCTGCGTGTGGTTCTAAAACCAGTCTGAATTGCACATTTTGAGTGACAGTGTTGCATAATGTCCTGCCACCGCACTTTTCTAGAACACAGAGTTTGAGCCTCTCTTAAAACAGAAAATGCTATTTTCAAAAATGGAAGGACATGTCCACTCATGTATGATGAACTACGACTCTGATTGGATGCAACACCTTTCAAAGTAGGTGTCCAAAATAGCAAGATTTAATGCTGAAATACGAAGTTTCCATTGAAATAAACAATACAAATCATAATAATTACTTTTTGGCAAATGGCAAATCAATGGATTACATTGCGATGTAATAAGATATCAAAATATATTACCTACATGAAAGGATTACAATTTACCTGGCAGTTGATCTCAACATACAATCACAAGATCAACGATAGAAAAAGCTACAAACTGTTTTTATTTATCCTGTTTATTCAGAACAAATATTTTCCCACGGAGTCAAATGGATCCTGTTCTTCAAACATACAAGCATCTCTCAAGCTACTACTGACCCTCGTCATGAACAGCCACATGGACCAGCCTGGTCGACCTCTGTCAAAGCTAGAGGTGGATGTGGACCTTGGCTTTGCACTCTTCTTCTTCGCCCTCCTCTGCTTCTTTTTGCTGTTGACGGTGGTGCGCTGCGCTCAGACAGTTGTGGATCCTTACGGCGCCATTTCAACCTCCACCTACCAGGAAGAACAGATCACCAATTGAGAAGTCAAATCATGTCCTTGAGAAAGCTGACATTTTGCCACACAGGCATCCCAAAACTGTGAAAAGATAAATGAGACCTCCATCCTTTGGTGTATTGGGAAAATTAAGCCTAAGCCTATGTGTTCCAATAAATAATCCAAAATGATCAGAACTTTAGGAATCTGAATTATATAAATAATGGCAATTGAGTTTAACTTTTTATTTGTATCCTTATTTGCATTTTTGGAGCATGTAGAAGCTGGCTACTCAGGCAAAACTAACTGTCCAATATAGAATTTGTATTGAAACTGGGGTCATACCATAAAATACACAACACAGCAAAAGGACCTGCCACTTTTATAGTTTATTTTTCCATGCTGTGGTACTCAGCAACAAGCAATCAGTCACAGAGAGATAAGTTAATTTACCACATCAAGCCTTCAGCAAACTGCTACCTGCACTATACTGCACCTAAAACTATATTCATTGCCCTGCCTTTTGGTAGATGCATTTTATTAGATTATAATCTGTAAATGTGTATATCAACTTTAAATTAATGTGTAGGATATACTCATCGCTCATATCCCATTACCTTACATGCTCAAATATGTAAATGTGTTTAAGCTTTGTTTATTATATATTTTATCTAACAATACAAAACCAAGTTACATTATAGATATGTACATTTACATAACAAATAAGAAATATTCTGATATATTCTAATATTCTGTCGTGAAAGCAGTTCCGAGTTGGCAAGATTACTTTTGTAACGACTGGGGTGCTTGGAGTGGTCGGAAACAGATGCACGGACACAGAGGTAGGTGATTACAAAAATAACCTTCTTTACTTATCCAAAGGTGTAAAAACAAAAACAAGGGCGAACCATACAGGTAACAACAAAAAGGTAGCACTTCAGAAATGTGCGGCTCGCCTGTACACTCGCTACACCGAGAACAATCACCAACAAAGACAACCCACGAATCCCACACTTAAATACCACACACAACAAACAAACAAGATTCAGGTGCGAGGATGCACCCTTTGTGCCCCCTTGGGATCTTGCCCAAACGCGACAGTGATGCTGGAGGTTCCCACAACGATTTACAACTTTTTATTTAAGACACATAAAGTAACATGTAATCCAATGTAATCCAAACATGTAATATTTCATTTAATATTGAACATAATTACAATTGCCCATTAAGTAAATTGGAACGAGATGTTAGGTTGGCTAACAGCATTCTATCATCTTAGCTAGCTAGAATCAAGGGAATGCTGTCCCGCAAACACCAAGAAAAGCGTATCTATGCTTTTATCTCTAGTCGAGTTGACTACTGTAATGGGCTCTTAACTGGACTTCCCAAAAAGACTATAAAAAAGCTGGAGCTCATTCAAAATCCTGCAGCAAGAATGCTAACCGGGACCAAGAGAACATAACAACTTACTCCGATTCTTAAATCTTTGCATTGGCCTACAGTCAGTTATAGAATAGATTTTAAGGTGATGCTTTTAGTCTACAAATCTCTGAATGGTTTAGGGCCTGAATACTTATTGGATATGTTTGAAGAATATCAAGCAGGCAGGCCTCTAAGATCTATGAATTCAGGTCAGCTAGTAGAGCCCAGAGTCCAAACTAAACATGGCGAAGCAGCATTTAGTAGCTATGCAGCACACAACTTTAACAAGCTACCAGAAGATCTTGGACATGCCCCAAAGCTATCCATTTCCAAGTCTGGGTTAATAACACTCATGTTTTCACGTGCCTATGACTGAGGGCTTGACCTCACATTGTGCCCTATAACTTTAATAGATACTTTAAAAGCAACATGGAATCCCTATACCAGACTTTTTAATTTTCATTACTTTTTAAAAAATCCTTCTTAATTTTCCTTTAACCTTTTATCTCTATTTCTTTTTTTATTTCTATCTGCACATGTTCAATTGATCGATGTCTGTTTTAATCAAACTTTTAAAATTGTATTTCTCTTTTAATGTCCTGTAAAGCACATTGAATGGCTTTTATGTATGAATTGTGCTATATAAATAAACTTGATGGATTGATTGATGTTCTTGGAGAGACATGTGCAGGCTTTTTATTTTATCTGATCTGGAATTCTGTGTTGGATTTGTCACTGAACTGACCAGCCGAGTAATGAAGAGAATTTGCCTAGTTTTAATGACTCTACTTTTTAAAACAATTCATTTAAAAGATTGTGTTTTGCCTAGACGACGCAGGACTTACTAATGTGTGTCATCTCAGGTGTTATCTAACTGTCTGAGAGAGTTAAAACTAAACTTTTTACGTTAAACATATTTTCTCTTGAGACTTATTTACAGATGTACTGCAAGATATGAATTGCCATAGGGTTAGTTGTGTATAACAGTCTCTCCATTGTCTACTGTTCGTTATGTAGTTAGTTACTGTATGAAAGGCAATGGTATGCTTGACGCATGCATTTTCCCCATAGTTGCACCTCATTCCCTCCCTCAGGGAACGATGGTTATATACATTATGAAGAGATTTTTTTATTTTGGAGTTAAAGGTAAACTTTGCAAGTTTTTACGCAAAAACTTCTATATCTCCATTAGGACCTGACACGATCATTACGAACTATGACCATGCAGACTGGTCTGAAGCAGTGTCACTTCCAACTGGTCTCCAACCGTCAATGCTGGAGCATAGAACATACTTTAATTTTAGAAGGGGGTCAAAGCTGATGGGCCTTTTCTATAACTACAAAAAACAATGTAAACATTGCCAAATTTCAGAGACTCGTTGATGTCAAGCCAGCAGAAATTAAACCATAATCATGCTAGCTAGAGCAAGCTGGAACAATAATATGTGCGTTTCGACCAGTTTGTACTAAATCTAATTAAAAGGCATTGCAATTTCTTCTTTATTGCAGCTGACGTTATCTAAGCTATTTTATCATTTGGTGTTAATTAAGTTAATTAGTTAGTTAAAATATTTGGTGTTTTAGGATCCACATTTACTTTCAACCAAATCTGAATCAAAAGTGAATCATAATGCACATTCACAACTAAATAACCATAATCATAAAGTAATATATTTTTTAAACTAAGTCCAGTGTTATAAAACTGTTTGCACAATTCAAGTTAAGAGTGCAGTATGGGACAACATAATTGTATGTCATTCACATTTAGCCCCTTGAATTTATATAGGTACCAAATCCGATGACCAGCTGTCCCCTGACTGGGTCAATCTTCTTCCGCACACGAGCCACCGAAAAAGGAAAATGGAC
>JACXGK010003783.1:0-42558 GCA_016801125.1 Novumbra hubbsi
AGCAATCAGGTGGCTTGTTGAGGTGGACTAACTCACTTCCTGGGTACTTGACCTCTCTTCTTTTAACCTTTGACCTTGTTCCAGTCTGTCAGTGTCTGCTACCCTTAAGTCCTCATGTCTACTGGTAACAGTGCAGACCGAGAATTCAGTCAAAATGTCAAGGTTCAATGAATGACACTGTTGTTATGTCATTGTCAGTTGAACACTTGAGGAGAGTCCTACTCTATTCTGAGAGAGGGTTCATGCAGATTTAACAACTCAGTAGACTTGTGGGGCACCTGTGTGTCTGGTCGTCAATCCAGGCTTTGAGGGGGCATCCTGAAATGTCAACAGTGATGTGTCATTTTGTGCAGGACGCTTTTGTGTTGAATGTACTCCAACAAAGACATTTCATGATTTTAGATCAATAAAGTGTTATCTCCTATTAGTGGTTTAGCAGAAAGAAAATTCAGTGACAATGTCAAAGTTAAATAATTGACTCTGTCCTGGTGTCAGTTAAACACTTGGGGAGTGTTCTACTATTCAGAGAGAGCAGTCATGCAGACCTCACATCTGTTTGAGAGTGAGGGACACCTGTGTTTGGTACCTAACCAAGCATTGAGGGGGCATTCAGACATGTCAACAGTGATGTGTGTCATTTGGTGCAGGAGGTTTTTGTACGGCTCTAAATCACTGTGTGAACACAGGACCACTGTGAGCACTCTGACAGTAGTAAACTGATGCATCTTCAGACTGGACTCCACTGATAGTCAGACTGAAGTCTCTCCCAGACCCACTGCCACTGAATCTAGCAGGAATCCCATCTATCCTTGTTTTAACATATTTTATCAGGAGTTTAGGAGCTTCTCCAGGTCTCTGTTGATACCAGAATGCACCCTCATCTCCATCACTCCATTTGTAAACTGCAGTGTTGGTTCTACAGGTCAGAGTGACGGTGTCTCTTGGAGAAACGGTCACTACAGGCGGCTGAGTCACTGTCACTTGACTTGTGGATCCTGGAGAGGAAACAAATATTATTAAAACATTGGGAATAGATTATGTAGAGTTAGTAAACTAAATGTGTCTAGAAGGTACACTTGACAGACCTCTGAAGCAGAAGCAGATCAGTGTCCAGATGAAGATGGTGATCAGAGTCATTGTGGATGTAGTTTCTGTTGGGTTGAACAGCTCTCAGTCATCAAGTGTGAAACTCACAGATCTATAAACACTCAGAGCACTGAACCATGAGTTGTAAATGCAAAGCACCAGTTCTAAGGAAATACCCCTCCTCAGGACAAAGGATGATTACATTTTTAAACAAACGAACTAAAAAAGAACACATTAAACATTGAAAGAGATAGATTACTGAATGAATATTTCTGTTTCTGTTTTTTATTAATTATAAGCTAATTTCGTTTTTGTGCTGCCGTCTTGTCTTCAGTAAGTTTGTTAAGCTTATTTGATCTGCAACAAGCATTTCAATTATTTTTATTATTGATTTTCGCATTATACAATATAGAAAATAACATTTGATTTGAGAGGCCCCTAATCTTTACAGGAAAAACATCTGCACAGAATCAGTGGTGAAGTTGTATGTGTGTTATGCAGTCAGTGGTATGAAGATACTATGGGAGGTTTTTGTACGACCGCTCAGTTAGGCTGTATCACTGTGGAACACTTTTGGCGGTGGAACCAAACTCATCGTTAATTGTAAGTATTATATATTTAACCTTTATATATCATTTAAAAATTAAGTAAATTTAAGCAATTACTGACAAAGAGTTGCAGATTTGGACATTTAAATAATTAAATTAGGATATTTTGCAATGTTATCCTTTTCTAATAGACATTGATAGAACACATATTATTATATTATTAGTGTTAATTCCTTGAAAGAGAATTTTAATGTAATTCAGCAGGGTTGATATGTATGTCTTGTATCTCTTGACATGTTGTAATCATGCATGTTGTATTTCTGTGAAGTACTAACAGATAAATAACCAGTGTGTGGTCATGCTTCATAGATGTTCATAGAGGGAATTGAAAGGGCCAGTAGATGTATATTTAATTGCTGCCATTTACACAGATAACATCTTATTTCATACAGTAGCTAATCTGTTTTTTTATTTGTTTAATATTAAAGTTGTTCAAATTGTTTCTGGAACATTCTTGTCCACATTCACCATTACATGTCATCTCTTCTCTCTCCTCTAGTGGGCGTGGTTCGTCCCTCCCTGACCATTCTACTCCCCTCCAGTGAGAAGCAGAACCAGGGCAATGTTGTCCTAGCGTGCCTGGCCAACAGGGGCTTCCCAGGGGACTGGAAGCTGGCTTGGAGGCTGGGGGCCGGGGGGGCCTTGCAGGGTAGCCAGAGTCAGGAGGTCCTGGAGAAAGACGGCCACTACAGCTGGAGCAGCAGCCTGACCCTCTTAGCCGACCAGTGGAGGAAGGCGGGCTCAGTCACCTGTGAGGCCACCCTAAAGGACCAGAGCCCTGTCACTCAAACACTGGAGCCACAACACTGCTCCCAGTAGACACACTGTATCAATGATCATGATCTGTCACTCTATCATTCTCAGTATCTATCAGAGTTTAGGATTGGAAAGTGGAGAAATAAATAAAAATGTAATAACGTAGTTCGAATGTGGTGTCTTTGATTTGTATTGAAAATAACTGACTGTGAATATCATTGCATCTGGTTGTTTATACAAAGAATAAACTCCTGTGTAATAAACATGTCTATTAGAAGGTTGAGGGGGTGAGAATATTGGGACTATTGAGAATATTGGGAACTCTTGTATTCTGGGGTGAATAGATGTAAAGTCTATAAGAGAAATAGGAGAGATCATGTACATACAGGACTTGACTTGACTTACTTGTTGGATTTGACATTATATATTATTCCTACCAATCAAATATATTTATAAAGCCATATTGTTGAACTAGTGGTTATCTGTGCTTGGTGATGTCACATGACTTGACTGGTGTGTTCAGTGAACCAGTGTTCCTTGTGATAATCTGTTGAACCTTAACACCTGCAGTAGTTTCCAGCTGCAGCAGTGCAGTCTGACTGAGGGAGGTTTTTGTACGACGCTTAATCACTGTGTAGTCCCATCACTATAAGCGCCCATACAGTAGTAATCTCCTACATCGTCCGCCTGGACTCCATTGATGGTCATAGTGAAATCTGGTTCAGACCCACTGCTACTGAAATGACCAGGAGTTTCAGACACTGGTTCACTTATTTTATAGAAGAGGAGATGAGGGGGTTGTCCAGGTTTCTGCAGGTACCAGCTTAGGTCATCATCCACCCCTTGACTGGCTGTGCAGCTCAGAGACACATGTTCTCCCAAAGTAACAGACTTGACTGTAGGAGACTGGGTAACAACTCCAGCCCCAGATGTTCCTGTTAACAGAGAGTAGTAATAAAATATAAATATTATAAACGTAAACCAATGTTAGCATAGAAGGTTATCAGGTGATCTTCAAATATTCTCAACGGTTCCCTTTCTCCAAATGCCGTTTGAAGGTGTTTGAACGGTGCAGAACGTTGCAGATTCCTACCCTGACTCAGGAACTCCAGAATGAGCAGAAGTGGAATCAGTGGCATCTTCATCATCATCATTTGAGTCACTGAGAATACAGATTAGAATAGATAAAACACCGGTAATGCAGCAGTCTTAAAGGGTCAGAAGCACTGAGGCTCAACAGATATGCAAAACACCCCTCTATAGGTAAATACACAGCTGCTGGATGTGAAACAGAGAGAGATACAAACAGACTGATAAAAAGAAAACGTAGGAGATACATACATATCACTGTGGTTCTTTTTCTCTAAGTAATTTCAGAGGATGGTCAATATCGGACATTTGGTGTAAATTTATCAGTAAGATCAACGTGTATTACTCATTAGAAGAAACCAAGACTGATGACACCCTCTTCTGGAAACACCTGACTTGTGTGTTGAGTGAACCAGTGTTCCTTTTCATAGTCTTAATCAGTATTAAACTGCCAGGGGTATTGAGACCCAGCAGATATTAAAAACACCTATTGGAAAGTACACAGCTAAAAGCATCAGAGAGTAGAGAAAGACTAATTAGAGGATAGAGAGTGAGATAAGTGACATTGAGACAAAGGGACAGGCTTATAACTTGTCTCTGTTATTTTGGTCGTGAGTCACTGCGAATTCAAAGACCATTTAAATAGGACGGTTAAATGCAACATTTTGGGTAAATTCAACACAAAATCCAAGATGATCAATTTGTCAGCTTTGAGTCTGTATGTGAATGGCTATGACATTTGCATGTTGGTGGCGCCCTCTGGTGGTACAATGCAATCACACTGAATTTTCAGCTCACTCCCAGACAGAACAAAACCTAAAACAATATATCTCTGGTCGATTGTACAGATTTCAGAATCATTTGAGAAATACTCAAATAAGTTGCAGAGCTAACTGCCCTCTACAGTTGTCGAACCTAAATTCCCCACACCAAGCAATACAAGAAAAAACACACAAATGGGATTCTGTATAAATATCCTCAATGCACAACCCAAAACTCTCATATATGCTTGCAGAGCAAAATGAAGCCTATACCAACTAAACAAATGTGCATCATATATATATATTAACATGGACATTTATTGTTTAGTGAAAAATGTTGCTAAAAAAATTAAAACATGGCATAATGATGTAGTTATTCTTCGCTAGTTGAAGCTGAATTGTCGCTCACTTGCTGGAAGGGGCCACTGGAGGGTCTAATTATCTCCTAAACCGTTGATCTTTTGAATTCCTTTAGCTTTGGGACACATACAAATAGGTCACTTTGGTACACATGCAAATAGGGGGCAGATGGGAAGGCGTGAGCATGACATTCTAATATGAAAATACCCTTAATAACAATCACACATTTCAATCAGGAGGTATCTAATTAGATTAGAACGTAATTAGGCCGGGCTTTCTTTTGTGCAAAATCTCTCTGTGTTCCACTTTGCTTACGAAGGCTGCATTGTTTCACAGTAGCTGGAAGGGGCCACTGGAGAGTCTAATTAGTCCCTATTATTCCCATACCATGCCAGAGGGGCCTTGCCTATCTTTTATTGGGATGGGCTTGTCCAAAAAAAGCATTTTTTTTAAATATATAATTTAATTGTTTTGACAGGTATATGACTCGTGTGACTGTTTTTAATTACTCGCACAATTTTGCTGTTATAATAAACTATACTATGTTTTTGGCTAAACAGTGGGCAAAAGCCGGTCATCAAAACAAGAGGGGAGGGTTCAATAATCTGATAGACTAAGGTTGTTTAAATTCCCTATCAAATTAAAACTTGCGTCAAAGTGAGGGGACTTCGATCTGACAGTTAGGTCCCCTTTTCCTTAGCTACAGTAATTGAACACTGGCGGTATCTGCTCTGCCGTATAGAAGATGCAACCTACATGTATAGTTTTAGATATATATTGTGCTGCTTAAAAATTTATTATTTGTATTGCATTTCGAGGAAAATGCTGATATTGTCTGTTTAAAGTGCCAGGGCTTTGTTAATTTGTCCCTAACCTACATGTTAAAACTCCCTCAGCTTTAGCAGACTTTAGCGAATGCACAAGTAAACACGCAAATGTGGAGCTGAGGGCCAATATGGTATAAAAGAATAGGAAAGGATATAAAAAGAGAGATATGTGACATGTTGCCCTGACAACCAGTGTATCACAAATCATTCTGTAAATATATATGTTATATATATATATTGTCCCATGTAATTACCTATTTAAATCGTTTTACATACTTGGTCTACAAGTAAGCTTTTTTATTTAAGTTTTACGTATAACTATATCAACATCACCACTGTAACGTTGAATGTGACTGTTAACTGAATTTCTCTGAATTGTAAACAAAAAAGGCGAATTGCGTTACACCTGCATCGCCTGAACTAAAAGGTGGTAACCTAATAGCAGGTGGCAACAAAATCGTTTTATGATTGGTTGTGTCTTAATCAAACTCCTCCCATTTCTACCATTCTTTTCGCCTACCACATAGGTTCGGCAGGTTGTTCAAGCGCGGATAATAAGGTTAGTTAGCTTTAAGGACCAACTAACAAAATATGTTAAAGTTCTATCGCCTGTAACCTATATACAGTTACATTTCGTTTTGATTTTCCTGTGTAGCTCTGGATCCGTAAAACAACAAGCTCAACACTACTCTACAACAATGTTTGTCCAACTTCACACCCGCTACGAGGCATTTCTTAATGAAAAGAACGTTGTGACAGATCTCCTAGCTATGATGGAAGAGAAAACAGGAATACAGAGAAAATATATCGCTTCAGGTAATAATTGTCCACCACTTTTGCCCCAACATTAGTCATGCACGTTGTTTGATTATAATGTTGAACTTCAGTCCATGTTGAAACATTATCTTCAGAACCGCTTAGTAGTGGATACTTTCTTGTTGTGCAACGTTAGCTTGTTTAGCGCTGTCACTGTCAGCACATAGTATAGGCTATATTTGGGAGTAAGGTTAACCTCCCACCATTTGTATTTCATGACTGGGTCCTGGACCGGTCCCGTTAGACCTTACGAACAAACATTAAAACCTTCCAGGCTAGATTTGATTGTAGTAATGTTGGTTTCACTGGAGATGACCACAGGCTGTCTTTAAAATGATTTTACCACAAAAGTAAAAATAGCAAAGGTCAGAGGCCTAGGGGGGAGGTTGCCATTAATCCGATATTAGATGTCCATTTGGCTGCTTCTAAAGTCTAGCAACTGGTCCCCAAGCCAAGTATATTTTTATGTCCTACTTAAATATCCATGCTTACCAGAGAGGTTCTTTGAAGACTGCAGCCCTTCAGTCGAGTTGTCAACCCTCAGAGGTTCTGCATTGTTTATGTCTTGACAATGGCACAAACAGATCTAGGTCCAAACTGGTTGTGTTGCTCTCCAAATGTTCTTTTCGCACACACACAATTGCTGTGGTCAAGTATGAAAAGTTCTTTGTGGTATACAGTAGTGGGAGCTTAGAGAAGAAGTTGCCTTTGGGTATAGCTTGAAATCTAGCTTTTCTTTGGGCTGAAAAAGCCTGGCCCATTATTATGAAAACTCAGCCCATATATCTGGGTCTCATTTACCGTCCAGCCAAAATGTCCACTGGCCAACATAAGCTGTTGCATGTTGAATTCCACACATTGCAGTGGAAGACGCTACACTCCATATCAGTAGTTTACCAGAACACAGTTGCTGCCTGAACAATATGGCTAACTGTTGACGCGTGCTGTGTTGCTTCTCCAAAACCTGCTGTGGTGAACACACACGTGGTCTTTCTACGAAACGGCCGTAATGTCGGTTCGTTTGGTTGGTATATTGGATGAGACATGTCCTGATAGGCACTGAGGAGCCTACAGAGGAATAGCCTGGGGCCGCGTTTCATTTCCCTATTCAAACAACAGGTGCCTCTCCGTTACCTGCGTCAGGTTGGCCAATAGGAAGCTGGAGCTGCCGGTCTCGTCTTCCTCCGTTCTTTGGTCCTTCTGTGTCTCCGCCCCGTTTTCCGAGGTTCAAAACGGATTGAGCCTTGTGTTGTTATGCCTTCTCCACGGTTCCGTATCTTAGCCGAAGTGCGTGCCGTTGATTTCTGTCTGGCACCGTGTGAACATACTCCTGCTGGAGCAGTTGTATTTGCTTTGTGGTAGTTTGTTGGTTACGGTGGATCAGATTACGTGGAATATCTCACCTGTGTGTTTCACCAGGGAGATGTGTATATACACACACACGTATGTTTTAATTATTTTCAATGTCAGCGTTTGATTGCAGGTTCACACTACACCTTATCCTGTTTATTTATCCAACATCCTGTTCTAACGCACACGTATTTGACTTGTACGCCAATCAACAATTCGCAGGGAGATGTGATCCCTCTCTCACGCAGCAACACACTGTGTCCCTCTCTAGGCGTGGTCTCTCTGGTTGGGGCGTATCTATTGTTTGGCTACGGAGCCTCTCTCCTCTGTAACCTGATTGGCTTCGTCTACCCGGCATACTTCTCGTAAGTAAAACAGGACGTGAAAGCGCAAATGCAACAGATCACCTGTTTATGTTTCCCCGGCCGTGTCCTGTCGTCCAATCAGGATCAAGGCCATAGAGAGTCGCAAGAAGGATGACGACACCCAGTGGTTGACCTACTGGGTGGTCTACGGATGCTTCAGCGTCACCGAGGCCTTTTCGGACATCTTCCTCTCCTGGTTCCCCTTCTACTATGCCGGCAAGGTAAGGTTTAGGCATTGGGTTAGGTTAAGTTTAGGAACGTGTGTGTGTGTGGTAACATTCGATATAAAGGAGCCCGTCATAAAATCTCACTGCGCCGCCCCTGGTGGTGGTTTCCTCTCCACCAGTGTTTGTTCCTGGTGTGGTGTATGGCCCCGGTGTCGTGGAACGGTTCCGCTGTCCTCTATTCCCGCGTGATCCGTCCCCTGTTCCTCCGACACGAGGCCACCCTGGACAGCGTCGTCAATGACCTGAGTGGCAAGGCCAAGGACGTGGCTGACACCGTCACTAAGGAAGGTGAGGGAGGCACGCCTGTGAGGCACGCCTGTGAGGCACGCCTGTGAGGCACCCCTGTGAGGCACGCCTGTGAGGCACCGCACGCCTGTGAGGCACCCCTGTGAGGCACGCCTGTGAGGCACGCCTGTGAGGCACCCCTGTGAGGCACGCCTGTGAGGCACGCCTGTGAGGCACGCCTGTGAGGCACCCCTGTTGATCTCCACAACGCCATTAATAACGTCATCCTGTGTCTTTGCTATGTAAACCCAGCTATATATACATCCAACAGTTTGCCATCAGTCTGTGTAAATCCAGCTTTGTGTACACAGTGCAAGTCAACATTTGGACACACACTCACTTAAATGGCATCAGTCAATATACATTTGACAGTTTGGAGTCTGTCAGCTTAAATCCTGTTATACGCACAGTCACAAGATCAAAATCAATCCAATTGTCTCTCTCCCGTTCTTCTCTCCAGCTGTCAACCTGGTCGTCAATCATGACAAGAACCAGTGACCGACCCCGGAACGACCGCAAGCCTTAAGGATGCAAGGATGCTGGGAACTCCCAAACACACACACAACCGATTGTCTTGATTGTCTTGTGATAATAAATAATAATGGACCCTTCCATGTGATCAGCTGGCCTGTGATAACCCTGCAGTGAACAGAATAAGCATCGGTTTAATCATTCACTCAATGGCACATGCTGTGTTTCTTAAGTCGTATATGATAAGTGTACTTTGTCGTCAAAACGTGGTTCTGTAGATGTTAAGCACTAACCCTGTGGTGATCAAATCTTATGACATCGTCGCTGTGTGACTGTTAAGACCAGTTGGAATGCAATCACAAGATAAGAGCAGCCGTTGCACCAACTGACTTCTGAACAGTGTGTATGTAATCTGCTATCGTTAAATCCATGAGCAAACTTTGGCCTACCTGCACCGCTAACGTGTTGGATTCAAATAAGGCTTTAGTGGGTTAGTGCCGGGTTAGGGTTAAACCTGAATGTGATGGATGGTTTAGGAGACACTATGTGTCTTGGTAGTAGTTGATAGGACTATGTTTAGGAACTTTTTTATTTTCTTTTCTCTGAGTGAGGTTGTTCTTACAACCTAGCTATATTACCATTGTTCGTCTGTTGTGATTGGGCATAGAGTAGCCAGTGTCCAAAGGTCTGCACATCTCTGCCAAACATTTTAACTGCCTCACCTGTCCTGAAAAAAAAATGGTTTCTTAGTTGTAATCTCAACTGGAAGGTCTTTGTTGTTGAATGTCTCTATAATAATCGTGAATTAATTAAACTGGAACCTAAAATAGGAATGTGCATATGTACTTTTTCCACAACTAGTCATTTGTACTGTTCTGTTCACAGTGTCTGTTCACAGTGATTTTAATGTCGGGAGTGGAAGTGTCCTGCGGTGAGACACTGATACAGTAGTCCTGATGAAAGACCCACTCAGTACACTAACTGATATACAGCAAGTGAAGTCATCCGTGACTAAACAAGTTTTGGTGAAACTTCACGCTCAGACGAGTCTGAAAGGGAAGGCTTTTGTGTTCATTCTGGGGGTATAATGTCTGGCCAAACTGACTAACAGAGAGTCAGAATGGCTTCAAGGCATGTGTGTGTGTGTTGTGGTTTTATTCAGTAATGCGGGAAACTGAAAAAAAGCCCTTAGACACATTCCCTTTTCGAACAAACCATAATGATGGACCGTGTAAGCTTAGTCAGGTTAGAGGGGATAACAGCAAATTGCATGTCTAATTCATCCCTGTTTTTCCTCACCCTCCCTGGGGTTCTATCCAGCTGTTCCTTTAATCTGAATACTGCCTCTGCTGTCCACAAGCATCACGCGCACAAACAAACACTCGTGTGGAGTTTCAAAATATGGGACTGCAGTGTGTAGGCCTTGCGGTACTCTAATCTACCGACAGAGGGAGACAACGTCCTTTATCTGCTGTAGTTACGTTTTTGCATAGACTTTCGCCTACTCAGCTCTGGACCTCAAGGCAAGTTCCACTGTGTTTCATTAAACCATTTAATTAGTACCTGGTTTAGACCTGGGACACCAAGTGACTACATTAATAATCAGGTAGAACAGGGGAACGGCGAGCCCTGAGGTTTTGCCAGTTGGATGGAGATACCTCTAGCCTAGATTGTCCCTCCTGGCATTATTTTAAAACTCAAAATAAATTATTGTAGAGTGACATTGGTTTTATGATGGGTAAATATGTGTAATACGAAACGTAAATATGTTGCTTGGAGAGGTACTCAACCACTATGCTGTGGTGGAAGATCCCAGGACACACAAAGTAAAGAAATTGCCGTAAAGAGCCACTTGCCTTACCATTAGCCTCCACCAGCGAACCGATATTTGCAGACGTATTTTCTGTGGGATAACCCCAATGCTAACGGATTATTGGCCAGGCTGTAACTCTGAAGGAAAATACAAATCATTCAATATCAGTCTGAACTTAAGTAATACAACTGCATAGAGTTGGAACATTTAATATCAAGTTTATTACTATGGCAATTTAGATCGATGTCCATGGTCCTGAACTGCCGTCTGGTTAAATGCTACATTGTAAAACCTAATAGTGCATCTTAACAATTCAAGTACTCCACTCAAATGCTATAAAAGACATATTTACTAAATTGAAGTACTGAAATCTTAATTGTCGATTACTTAATTTCATTGTGTGTCATTTAATTATTTTTTTATTCAGATTACTAGAACTGTGTAAACATTAAACAATTACTTTGCATTTTTTTTCGTATGTTAACTGGAGGCAACTTTTTTTGTTCATGAACTAAATCACGTATCGTCCTCAAGGAACAGATTTTTGTGTCTGTGAGATCCTGGCCAGATGCTCTGTTGGTGCTGTTTGGACTAGTGTTTGCCCTCCACCCTCACTACCCAAAGAAGCTGGATTTGATTAATGTGGTGCTGCTAAACCTTCGCAATAGAAAGCAGCTCAAATCGAAATCGCAGAGCTTGAAGAATTAACTTGATTAATGTGACACCACAATTGTCAGGGATACTTCCAAATATTCAACACATTTTTATTTTTCATTTTTAATTGGACATTTTATATTAAAGGGGCTATGTCATTTGTTCTCCTTCGCGTTAATAGTATATTAGCAAAATAATGTAGTTAAATCTCCACTGTTTGCAAAGTAATCAATTCTAAAGTATCTACTTTTCACAAACGTCGTGATTAGCGATAACATTGCATGTTGGGCTTCCTGTCCAGCCTTCTTTGTTTACAAAGCTGATGAGACCAAGAGCTGGGTGAGCTCTTCCTCCGGAGGACCTCCTCGTCATCCTTGTAGAACACATTCGTCTTCACTCAAGCCATGTTCTTTCTGATGGTCAGTCAAACGACTGCCTTCAGCCATGTTAGAAAGTTCTAGTCAAGACCTACTCTATCTTATTCGTTTAAATTTATTTTGCCTTTTCAAGGGCTTTGTGATTTTTTTTTTGATAATCAGCAATGTCTATAATACGGAAGGATATCTCATTCTCCAGTTCATCTCAGTCCTTAGTCCAGGAGCTCCCTGTATTCTGGTGTGGTGTGCGTGCTAGAGCTCAAGTCCGTTTCATATTCAGCTGCATCACCATAACTTGAGCTTACGGTGGCAGAAATTGTAGATATCCCTGTCAGGCTGGTTCTCCTTATCAGGTGTTTTTGCCTGAACAGAGATGACAGTTCCAAGGGAGTCCAGCTCTGTCCAAGGATGGCTAAGCACCAATGCCATAGAACTGGATGTGCTTTCTTCTAAAATGTCATCTCCCCTGTCTGACGTGCTGGATGGATCTGAAGTAACTGTTATCACACATTGTCTACTGGATGTGCTGCCTGCTGGTTTTCCCAACATGTCTGGGATCTGGTTGATCCTCCATTCTTCTCCTTAGTTAGTGTGTGTTTTTCTGGGTATGGGACCCGCTTTTGGAGGACTTTGGACTTGTTATTAGGGAGGATTGGTGGATCCTTCATGATCATGGTCCGATGTCCTGGTTCTTGAGGTGCGGTCTGGGGGCTTTCCTCTGTCTGAGGAAGATCCAGGTTGACAAGACGTTGCACTGTGTTGGTTCTCTCTTAGATGTTTAGAGTTGGAGCTGTAATCATCCTTTTCATTACATACTACAGGACAGCATAAAAAACTGTAATCATCCTTTTCATTACATACTACGGGACAGCATAAAAAACTGTAATCCTCCTTTTCATTACATACTACGGGACAGCATAAAAAACTGTAATCATCCTTTTCATTACATACTACGGGACAGCATAAAAAACTGAAATCCTCCTTTTCATTACATACTACGGGACAGCATAAAAAACTGTAATCATCCTTTTTATTACATACTACGGGACAGCATAAAAAACTGTAATCATCTTTTTCATAACATACTACGGGACAGCATAAAAAACTGTAATCATCCTTTTCATTACATAATACAGGACAGCATAAAAAACTGTAATCATTCTTCTCATTTTATACTACAGGACAGCATAAAAAACTGTAATCATTCTTCTTATTACATATTACGGGGACAGCATAAAAAGCTGTAATCGTCATTTTCATTACATACAGCATAAATATCAACTGAAAGGCAGCCGCAGTGGGATAGGTTTCCTTTAACTTTCTCTATATGCTCAGGTTACTTCTTGGTGGCACATGGACTCTGAGCTTGAACTTGATCTGAGCTCAAAGTTGCTCTGTCCTGACAGTTCAGTCTTCGTCTTGAATTTCCAGGCAAAATACACAATAAAACATGTTATTGATTTGGTCTCCTAAACATTATAAGGAGCTCACTGAATGTTAGGAAGTCATTATGACGCTTTTCTATAGCAACCGGTGATGCAGTAACGGTAATATTCTGCATCCACGTCACAGCATACATTACAACACGCAAAGCCACACCTATCTTTTGTGAAACTACTGTTAATCCTATAGAACTGCATTCTTTCGGGGCTCTTTATAAAGTGGTCAAATAACAAGTCAAATGCAAAACGTTTGTATCGTAGGAGCTACCTCAAATTAGCATCCATACCCAGATGTTTTTTGGAAGGGTGGACAGTTTCAAGCCATTCCGGTCACCTTCCCACCCCTGGGTCAGACTACATTTAATCATAGACCATGCTGAGGATTTTCATCTTTAGTAGACACTTGATGGTTTGCACCAAGTCTGCATCTTTAACCCTAATAGGCAAATCATTCCACTGTAGTGGGCTCCATGAGAGAAAGCCCCGCCTCCTGCTGTTTAGAAATGGTATGCACAGTTGGAAAGCTTGCATCTTGTGATCCTAAGTTACCTGTAGATATGTATGGCTGGACCAAATCACAGAGGTAATTAGGAGCAAGTCGATAACAATAACATTTTAAAGTCAGCCGTAGCCTTCGCCAAAGAAGAAAAAAAGCAGCTCGTGGAGAGATTGTTGTTTGATGAATCAAGAATAGGTATCTGAGTGACATAGAGACAGCTGTTTCGTCTTTTTATAACTTGAGGTTGTCTTTCCTGCGTGGACACATCTGTTTCGATTTCTAGCCAATCGTGGCTGGTATAATAGCTTCTGACGAATACGCTAGGGGCGTATCCCATAGTGAAATATCTCCCTCGTTTACGCGTTATTGAAAACCCCGCTAGTTGCCCGGTTATTCCCACCTTTATACTAGAACTTCGGATGCGTTGATGCTAAACCCCCAGCATGGAACACGAACTTCTCCATGTATTTGGAGTTACATGTGTTGGGCTTTTCTATGCCAAGACGGCTCTTCTACTTACAATTGTTAGTAATATGTACATACGATTGCATCTATTGCACACTTTACATTTCATCATTTATTATTTTATAATGTTGTTTTGCACTCGGGGAAAAACCTTACCGGCTGAATGCTGAAACCATATTAAGTGCTTTAAGCTGTAGTGTAACACAGACACTATTACCAGCTATCAATTTTGTTTCTGGTTTGCATTTCTTTTGTATTGTTTGTATTCGATTTTTCTTATATTGTATTTCTTATGCCTACACTTTTGAGCAAGTTTTTGGAAAACAAGCATTTCATTGCCAATCGTGATGTTATTGTGTAACGACACGTGTACTTGAACACATTTCTAATTGAGTTTACCGATTGCTGTGGATGACTGGCTTCTACCCTCAGTTGGCGCCACAGGAATATCTGATAACGCAGTTGTAAGCTTCTGTAATGCGGTTGAAGCATTGACCCTTAGCCCGCAGTCCTGACGCCTACATTATTTTACCAACAGTCTCAAAATATGACTGCTGATTTGAACTTGAAGTTGGACCCAACAAATACAAAGCTAACACGCATGTTGGGGACTGGTCAGGCTTAGGGAGCGTTTTTGTTTAGGTCGATTAAAATGTTAGCTATTGGCTAAATACATATTAAATGTGTTTCTCTTTTACTGGACCGCTTGATCTTGGCTACTGTCATTTATTAGTAGGACTAGACGTGTGGATGCTACTAGAGAGACTGTTTGAAAGCGTTTACTGAACAGCTATATGATCTGCGTTTAATTTGACTTTCAGTCTAAATAACGATTGATTCGCCCAACTATGTCTAGTCCTGCGTTTTGGATTCGGTAAAACGTGTGTGTGTGTGAGAGAGAGAGTAGTGAGAGAGGGAGATGACGCGCAGCTCTGGATGTATAGAGGGATCGATTGAGACGAAGGGAGAGAGAAAGACATACCGATAGAGGGAAGGCAGCGCTAGAACTGTAGTGTTTGGGAATATCAAAGAAATAGAAAAAAGAGAGAGAGAGAAAAGCACCTCCCACGTCCTTTGGTTTAGAGGCTTCAACGACGAGGGAGAGAAGGAGAGAGAACGCGGGCTGTGGTAGTGATTTCGCGGACGACATGGGCTCTACATGAATCGCATAAAATGTTTTAAGACGCTTTCAGCGTATTGCCTTACACGCGTCTCGTCCAAAGACAGCCGCTAAAACGGGTCTGCACGTCAAGTTCAGGTAGGCCTATGTGACACACAACCAGACCGATCTTTAGAAATATCAGATGAGCTATGTTGGTTAGAGAATTTTTATTATGTGGCGTTCAATTATACCTCTCCTGGACAGTTACGCACGCGAATCTCGTCATATCAAATATGGGGTAGCGTTATTTGATTGCATACGTTTTGTGATGTTGTTTTCAACACATTTTATATATTGCATTTGGGTGTTGCTGAGCACGATAAACATGTGCCTTGTCGTTAGGAATGAAAGGGAGTAGGTGTTATTTTATATGCATAGAAATGTAAGATGTCCGGTTTTGAGAATGAAAGGATGATTTGGAGGATTTGATGCGCCTGTGAAATTATGAAAACGCCACCAAAGAGAGATGGCGTTCTTTGTTCCTGTGCTATTTTATGAATGAAAGGGGCAGCGTAGCCTGTGATGGCGTATTCTAGACCCACTGACAACAAACGAGGTCGATTTTAACTCTTACTTTGCCCTGCATGGCTTCTCGTGCAAGCCTGCCTCAAACATGCATTATTACACACAAGGCTATATTCGGGCAATGGGACGCATAGCCTTTGACTCTAACAGTAGGCTAAGCCACTTTTAATCCCATATTTTCATGAGGTCCATCTGGACATATATGTGCCGTCGACGGCAGGCCGTCTTTCATGGCTATATTGATGTAATAGTTCTCATATACTTGTCATTGTCTACATTCATATTATGAGGATGAGAGGAGAAGGATGAGTGGAGAGGGATTAAAAGAGAGTGATGTGGATGAGAAAGGGAGGGATGACAGTAATTCTAGAGATTTAGAATAGCAGTATGGCTGTGGCTGCATAAGTGTAGATGAGTGCTTGAGTTAGTGACTGTGCTTAACATTTCAGAAGTGAAATTCATCAAAAAAGTACCAGCTCTAGAAAATGTTGTTTTTAGGATTACAGTTAGGTAATAATTTAAGGGTTAGGTTTAGACATAAACCATTTGGTTATTCAGGTTACAGTTGGGTTAAGGTTTGGATTATGTTAAGGTTTAGGGTTGGATGTCCAGGCCAATGTTTTTTGATTAAATAACATATAAGTCCTGAAATATCATGAAAACCTGGTGCGTGTGTGTGTCTTCTAAAATGTAAGAATCCCCCCAAAATAGTGGGGTGCATATCTGAGTAAGGGGGTGTGCTGTGTGGCCCTGCTCATAGTGACTTACCAGACCCAAGTACCCCTTTAAATGTTGGCATGACAGATCTCCAGCAGGACTAATGTTCAGGGGATTTCTAGAAACACCTTGGCCGTCCGTTTGTCTCCTGCATTTTTCACTCTCCCATATCTGTTAACCAGCAGGGAAATGCAATGTGGATGTCAGGTTGTGTGTGTGTGTATGTTTAAACGTGAAGAAGGTGAGCTGCTAAGTTTAGACCTGGGAATTAGGTCAATGCAGACAGTCCAGAAGAACAGAGAGGTTAAGCTCAATGATTAGCTGCTGAGCCTAGACCACTGTTGTGCAATCTGCACACTCACACACAAAGCTTAATGTCAGGGCAATCTGTTACACACACACACACACACACACACAAAGCTTAATGTCAGGGCAGTCTGTTGGTGTGATGGAATGTAGGGTCTCTTAAGTAAAACTGGGAGGAAGACGCACTGTTGAAATGTTTGTGAATTAGACACAGGCTGTACAGGGATATAATCGGTTATTTCCTCTGTTTGCATCATTCTCGGCCACACTCATACATGAGTCACACATATCTCCCTCTCTGGCTCGCTGTCGGTTGTTGACATGACCATGCCCAACGAAAGCCTTCTTCCAAAACACACACTCACAATTCCCCAAGGATGTAAAAAATCATAGGTGCCTGAGTATCAGTGTCTTTCGCCTGGCCGCACTGGTATACACACATACACACACACACATATATACACGCAAACACACGCAGACCCACACCTCCTCTGCCTGCCGATAAGATCTGCCAGCAGATGTCAGCCAAGGGTGTGTGTGAAACTGCTTTCCTCCTTAGTGCGGACTGCTTTCATTCTTAGTACAGACTTCATTCTTAGTACGACTGACAAGTATAAATAATGTGTGTGTGTGAGGGACAAACTGTCAATCAGTCTTAACCACTGCAACGGTCAGGCACTAACTTAAACATCACACACACACAGGAGAAGATGAGAGGAGGGGAAGAATGGAGGAGAGGAGTCTCGGTCTGTGCCAAAGTTATCTCCTAATGCACAGTTGGCTGGGCTGATCCAGACACATTTATGCCTTTAATGCATTAAAGCACTCCGTCCTTCCAGTCTACCTCTATCTATTGGCAAATGGAAAGGTGAACCGAGGGGTAGAGTAAGAAAGATTGAGTGAGAAGGATGGATGAAGTGAGACAGAGTAAGACTGTCCTATTTGGGATCAGTGTCATCTATCTCTAGTGTCAAGGGCACAAGGACGTGTGTGTGTGTGTATGGATCTTCAGACAGAAACTACAGCACAGTGTTTTTGGAAAATGTTTCAGAAAATGTTTCTGAAACAGATTTTTTTCTTCCCATTATTAGTGAACGCAGAAGATAACTGTCAATATTTACTTTGGAGGGTAGGCCTTGCATTGTTGATGGTGTCCAATACAATGAAACCACAGACATGACCATGGTAGTCAAGCTGACCAATAATCAGGCCGATAAACCTGAATAAATGGATCATAGTTAAAACAATAGGTGTTGAAAATCAACTTTTTGCCAAATTGAGAAGCAAGAAAGAGCTCAGCAAAGGCAAATTACCTTCTGAAACAAAAATACCTCTAAAGTGGATGACCAAAAATGTTCTCTATCAGATCTAACAGATTAGGACCTCTACATACGAGGTGGACATGAACATGTCCGACAACCATCAGGCTCTACCAGCCTAAAGACAGCCTGAGAAAAGGCTCACAAACAGTAGGGCCTGCAGAGTTTGAAGAAAAAAAGAACACAACTTCATCTGTGTAATTTCTCACGGCTGACGGCATCAGCTGAAGGGATTCTGAAGACAGACAAATCGCGTTGCTCAGATGCCATCAAATACCTCTGAACTCGCGGGGCGTAGCTTTGTCATGCAACGACAGGACAATGATCCAAACCTACACTTCTTTACTGGCCTAGTCAATCAACCAACCCAGATCTAATTGAGCATGCTTTTAAAAAGCTGAAAACAGGAAATGACATGGGCTGCATTACAGGCCTGCTAGAGCGTCCCCAAAGTGGACACTGAGTGTATAGTGATGCCATTGGGACACATACGTCAGGCAATCATTGCTCGCAGAGGATATGCACTGAACCCGACTACTTTATTGTACATATTGTCCAAGTACATTTGTGCGGCATGCAGTGGGAAGACAGTGAAAAAACCCGCTGACGTTTCTAAATGCTGCGGAAGCTTATATGGATGAAGATACTGTCAAATGTAATTTATCATCTCAAGTCCAAATGAGTCGCGGTAGGAAGGAGGCACGGCTCTCTCTCTCAAGCTCGACACCACAGAAGCGCTGCGTCCAATCGCAGCGTCAGATCCTCCGCTTTCCTTAACCTTTAACCTGTGCTGGTATCTCCGTCCCTCTCACTCTGCCTGTGTCCTTCCTCCAGGTGTAATCTGGTATCCCGGCTGTAGGGGGCAGCATGCCTGAGCAGAGCAATGACTACAGGGTGGTGGTGTTTGGGGCGGGGGGCGTGGGGAAGAGCTCCCTGGTCCTACGCTTTGTCAAAGGCACCTTTAGGGACACCTATATCCCCACAGTGGAGGACACTTATCGCCAGGTGAGATGGGGACCGAGGTAATCCTTGCCAATTGTGCCATTCCAAATGAAACCAGAGACAAACTAAACTGTATAGTTTGTTTCCGATCTCTGGCGACAAGTCAACCGATACCACTTACTGAGAGCATCGGGTACATTCTTTTTGATTGTAGATCATGTAACGCCCTAATAACACTTAAGCATGCGTGTTCGTTCCTGCAGGTGATCAGCTGTGATAAGAGCGTGTGTACGCTGCAGATCACGGATACAACAGGCAGTCACCAGTTCCCTGCCATGCAGAGGCTGTCCATATCTAAAGGACACGCCTTCATCCTGGTCTACTCTGTTACCAGCAAACAGTCCCTGGAGGAACTCAAACCCATCTACCAACAGGTGAGAGAGATTGTGTGTGTGTGTGTCTTTTTACCTGTGTGCATCTATCTAGTGTGTTTGTGTATGTGTGTTGTAATGTCTTCCCCTCCACCAGGTGGTTGCCATCAAGGGGACCATAGAGACCATCCCCATCATGTTGGTGGGCAACAAGAGTGACGAGACCCAGCGGGAGGTGGAGACTAAGGATGGAGAAGCACAGGTCTGTAACGTCACGCTTCTCCGTCCGCGCTAATTCTTCTTAGTCCTAGTCCACTAAACCGCACCTGAATATAATAAACGCCCGTCCTACGAACCCGATATGCACACCGGGGGGTTTGGACTGGTACAGTCGGGCTGGTTACTGTAAATGAATAGAAGTAGTCCAAACGGCGATAATCATTTTGTGTGGTCCCCTAGGCAACCACATGGAAGTGTGCATTCATGGAGACGTCCGCGAAGACCAATCACAACGTGACCGAGTTGTTCCAAGAGCTCCTCAACCTGGACAAGAAGAGAAACATGAGTCTGAACATAGACGGAAAACGCTCCGGGAAGCAGTCCAGAGCAGAGAGACTGAAGGGCAAATGTAGCGTCATGTAAAGGGAAGGAAGGAAGGACGGACTGAAGGTGGGAAGTCATAAAGCCAGACTAAGACCACTGGCGTTTCTGGATGTTCAGCATCCACCCTCTCTCCCCCATGTATCCAGGGTCCTCGCCCTCCCTAAAAGCCCACCGTAGTGAAAGGATTCAGGGGTAGCCTGAAAATGAACTCATCCCCGCCCTTCACCGGTCAGCGTTCGTCCAACACCTCAGCCATTGCGCGAAGAGGCGATATCCTTTTGGCGAGGTCGCTAGATGTTGTGCCTGGTACACTACATTGTGATGTACATATTCCATGTAAACGTGGACCCCCTTCCTATCACCTTTAGAAGATCTAGGCAGTAAACCCTCACTGTTTCCAACTGTCATGATTCAAACAATTCATCAAGTTGGATTTAAAATGGCCTCCTAACTCAATGCGAGTTAAGATTCTGATCAACAATCCCTCCTAGACTTGAGTTAAGATCCAAATAAGGGGTGTGTGAAGAGCTGAAATCTTAGGATATAGAACAAGGAAAAGACCATCACAAGTCTACCTGGACAGTTGGTAGTTGGACTCGATGGTTGGACTGTTGGATGAACGGTGGAGTTGAGTGAAGAGGCATCGGAAATGTTTGAGGAGCAGATCGGCTGTGATAATCGTAACTGGACGGGGAATACCTTGAATGATGTCAGTGAGCATGCTTTGGCCCTTGTCTTTTCATGTGAAGACACGTTCTGTAGGCCCTGCACTTCCCAACGAAAGGAGCTGAATCGTCAGCATGCACAGAGAAGCACAGAAGACAGTGATGGACCAACCATACTCACCAGTGAAAAGGAGCTCAATGGGTTAATGGCATGCAAACACCATCACATTGCACTTTACTGTATCTCTCACACACACGCACGCGTTTTTGAAGCCCAGTGGTCATTCACCAACGTAGTATGTGAATGACTTTGGCTAAAAGAAAAAATATCATGATGTAAATGCAAGGACATTACTGTCCAAAAAATCTCTCCTGGTTTACATGAAGCAATATGGTGGTTTGTCTTATTACAGTATGCATACTCCAGGTGGAAGAAAGGTGTCCCTGACCGCAGGTGTAGGATCAGCTTACTCTCTCACAAATCAGAACTTAAACTGTCATAACGGAAATGAGAAAACGATCTCAAGTCTGCGTTTAGGGGCAAGTTAGTTCTAATTTTTATACAGGAAAGCCAAAAGCACAATAATTGTATTGACATTTTTATTTATTTTTTGTTTACCATGTGTTTTTTTTTTTTATCTAAAGGCATCATGCAGGATAAATAACTGACATTGCCACTTGATTTTGAATATGGGAAAAGGCACAGTTGATTGGTTAAACCACAGATTATATTAATAACTGACAGAGCATGGGGCATATCGTATTGGTACAGAGCACATATGGTCCGGTCAAAAGTAGTGCACTACGAGGGGGCCAATTGAGATGCACACTAGAGCCTGTGAAAAAGGAGGGAACATGAAATAACATGGCATGACCCGGTGAGGTAGAAGGCAGGCACGTCTGTCAAAAGAAGAAGAGAAAATTTAGTAAATTTAGCAATTTCGGATTGGAGACAATATATTTTCAGTTAAATGCACTGGGCACATATTAAACTGAAATGGTTGGTAGTTGTTGCTATGTTATGTTTAGGGCCCAGACATTTTCCAGATCTCCAAACCTGACCGGGAAAGAGTCCACGTTTTAGACTGTAGCCAGGGACCTGATTACAAAACCGTTTTTAGTGCTGTATTCCGCTGTAACGATACTATAGTGAATTGCAGGGGTAGGCAACCCTATTGGAACCTGAGGTGTTGCAGGATTTTGTCCCATGCTAGCATCCAACTGAGCTACGTAGTTAATTGATCGGTTCAGAGACTGACTTCCAGGTGGGTTAAATCAACAAGATGAACCATCTGCCCTTCATGTCAAGGGTTCGCTGGGTATTTACCAGAACCCTTACAAAACCTCTCTCTCGTCATTTAGAGTTCCCGTCAGACCCTATATCGTTTATTCTACCTGGATATTGTGTTTTTGCGTGTGTGTAAGTGTGTGTAAGTGTGTGTGCACTCAGCGGTGTCGGACGGGATGGGGACAGACACTTCCTTCCCCCATGCTCCCCCTACGTGTCTCAATGCATCCGTCCAAGGACCGTATCCACGGCGGTAGTCGCTGTTGCCACTGCTTCTACCGCTGCGTGTGTGTGCTCATACACGGTTTCATTAAGTGTCCGTCAGGTGGGTTCCCGTGGAGATGCCCCACGGGTTCTGCATGAGTCATGCCGCTTTGGGCTCAGGGCGTGCTCGCTCAAAGATAAAACCCCACACACCGGGCGCACGAACACACAGGTGAACCAAGCAAACATCCTCATCACCATCATCATCATCTGCTTCCCCGACCACGCCTGTCCATGCCGTGATAGGTATCTGTACAGGGAACAGGCTGTCGTATGTCCCTCTGTAACCCATTTGCTGTGCCGCTCCCTCACATCTGTAGATAGCAGTGAGAAGATAGATGAGGATGGCTACAACGTCTGTAGTGGATTTGGAGCCGTTGGGGAATCGGGACATTTTGCCCTCTTGAAAGGGGATGCTGGTAGGGCGGTCCTTTCAGCGGGGAAAGCGTGGCCATTTTGTGTGGTTGTACTGAGCATGGTTATCACCAGTGAGAGAGTGGCCCTGTGATTGGTTCCTCTCATCACTGGTTGAACATCTGAGGGACCTCAAGAGCAACCAATCAAGTCCAAAGGGTGGAGTCATCCAGAGATGTACCACTGATAAGGTTTATTTTCTTGTGTGTAGGCACCAGAAAACTGGACTTGAGATCCATGCAGAAACTTTGTATTTTCTCCCAATATGTCTATTAGGTGGTTTACGTGAATGTTTCTTGTTAAGTTAGAAGTGGGGACATCACTTCAGACAGCTATAAAATGGACAAAGAGAATTCACATGCCAGAGATGTTAAGTCTGTTCTGCGCAGTATGTTTCTATAAGAACATAGCTCATGTTCATTCACTCTTGTAGGGTATCAGCAAGTCATGTAGCTGGAAACAAGGTAGGCATACTGATTATGTGGTGGGAGGGAGGCACAAAGAATGGCAATTAAGAAGTGAATGTCACAACAAAGTTTCTACCTACCAGGGATTCAGTTTGGAATTGTTGAATCACCCCAGATCATAACATCAGCCCAGAGACCAGTAACAGACTGTAGCTTCTCTGTCCTAGCAGTCTAAAGGAACTGGATAGTGATTTACTACCAGGCTTTGGGGAACTTCCGCCATATTGTTTATACTGCTCTGCCAAACACAAAATGTGGAAGTGCCTCAAGGTTGTTTCTGGACCAGGCCTCTGAGGGGTGCAAACTGGGTAGTGTAGTCCTACCAACCTCCATCTCTGCTCCATCCTACCTGCATGGCCCCAATAAGTGTTCCTTCCAGCCAGCATGAGAACCAATAAGGACACAAACTGTGAAATTAACATATCTTTATTATTATTTACATTATTATAATTAGTGCATTAATAATTAATGTCTCTGGTTTGAAAAAATGCATACATTTTTAATCTATCATTTTTGTAATAATGTTCTGTTTTTGTTCTAATCGTTTATTTTTTACCTAATAATCATGTATAGACATTTATTATTGCTAATAATGATTTTATTTCAAAGATGAAGTTTTAGAATTGCCTAATAATTAATATAGCTATCAATTCTAGCAATAGTCTTCCTAATATAATGTACTGTGCCGATGCATCCTAATTACATATGATATATCATATATATGAAGAAATTATCGAATCTGCAAAATGATTTTCATAATAAAAACAACAACAACACAACATATGTCTTTCGCGTTGTTTCCTTGTGCAGTGTGCCTAACTGCACGACACCTGGTCGGTTAGAAAGACTTACAACGGCACTATCAGCAGCTTACAAACATACAGTGTGATGTTTCCCTCGTTCACTGACAGTGTGCTGGCGGGCAACTCACATTGTCTGCCTCTCTTTCATTATCTGCTCCGGGATTCTTCGCCCACTGCCGTTCCCATGGCTACTCGGCGATAGCGACAGTTGCCGCGTCAGAATGTGACCCAAGTGACGGGCTACGGACGCGAGACTTTCTAGACAGTGTGGGTTTCCATGTATAGTGTCGCTAATTCTCAGTGTGTATGTGAGTCCGTCTGATATGTAGTGCGAGAGGAGCCCTCAGGCTAACAGCACTCTGTTGCATCCTAATGATGGAATTCTCCCTTCCGGAATGACACCTGCAAAAAACACACACTCACTTCAGGTGCGTCCAAGTTAACACAAACAAACATGCTCCAGACAACACACCCTCTGGGTCACACCCCCTCGTGGTCACATTCGGTGTAAAGAATAATCCTTTAACACCCATGGCATTTGGTATTTACACATGATACACAGACAGTGTCCAGGGGCTTAACATGCAACACAACACAACATCTTGACATGTAGACTATAAGACCAACAAACTAACACGCACACAAACAGACCCACCCCGCGCCCGGCTTTAATTAAGTCAACTGACATCTCATGGATGGAATGGAGTCCCTGACACGGTCTATGAGCCAGAGAGAGAAACAGGGAAGGACAGCGAGAGAGAGGACCAGAGATATGCAGAGAGTGGGAGAGGAAAGCAAAGAGGGAGACAATGAGAAAGATAGAGGAAGATAAAGAGAGAGAGAGAGACAGAGGGAGATAAAGAGAGAGATAGTATATACCACTGCAAGCAACACACATAGACTCATGACACATATTGTAAAGAGTCTGGCTATTGTGTTTTGAACATATGCAAACGATACGGCAGCCATTTTAGCACCATTTTCTGGATACTGACAAGAAGAAATTCAGTGAGTGATTATTTCAAAACCAGATAATTTACTAACCAAACGGTTACACGCCAATAACACCGCAAAGGTCCTCTAATCCAAATAGTACTGTTAGAATCACAAGTCAGCTCTAGATTATTAGTAAACTGTAATGTTCTCTATTCGTTATAATGCACTTATAACAAATAGAGAACATTTGCTGCTTTCGGATGGTGCTCCAACAACCTCACATCAGAGAGGGAGGTACAGAGAGATGGGGGAGAGGAAGGGATAAATAGAGAGAGCGAGGTACAGAGAAAAGGGGGAGCGGAAGGGATAAATATAGAGAGGGAGGAGAGACAGTGAAAGGGGGAAACAGAAACAGGGGGAGGGACATGAAAGGAAGAGAGCCCACCGTACTGTACAGGCATCAGCATAATTTCACGCTTCAGTAGAAATGAGGCCAATGCAGTAAAGGCTCTCCCTTCATCTCCCTGTTTCTCCTCCCTCCCCTCATCTCCCCGTCTCTTCCTCCCGATTTCTCTCTCCCTCTATCTGCTATTCTTAGGTCTCCGGTGGTTATAAAAAGCCCAACGGACTGTGTAGAGACGCCACTGGATGGGGAGACCTGGGGCTGAAACCCAGTGGTATGTGTGCACGCGTGTGTGTTTGAGCTGACACGGCCAGGCGGGACAAATTAAAGGCAACTGCTTAGTAATATTATATTACCACAGCGACCACATCGTTTTCTGAATGACTGGGTGAACATAAGGAAGACGTTCTGTCTTCCATCTAGCGCTAGTCTATGCTATCTGAAATCAGCGGGAATGAAGTACTGCGCAAATAACATTAAGTAATAGCGCCTCCCTGAGACACGAATATATTACTGCACCATGTTTGATACTTCATTGATTCTGTACCCAGATGCGAGTCCATTTATGATGAAATTAACATATGACAGGCAAACAAACAGTGCTATACTAGCCTACTTCATTACATGTATAGTATCAAAAAGATGACATAGCTTCAGACCTTTATCTTTTGGCGTTTCTCCTCTTCTTTCGTAAACTGGGCACCTGATGGCCAAAACCTTTTCATATCCATTGGTGTTGATTAGATACGCGAGCATCAATACATTACCCATCCCTCAGCAATGTCAACCAAGACTATCAAGACTAAAACAATTCACCTTAGAGGTGTGTACACTGTTTTTTTCACAAACCAAAAATGTTGCACAAACCAAAAAAATGCAACAATGTTTCTGTAAAACTATTATGAATTAATTGTGGTTTAATCGCTAGCTTTTCGTTGAGTGACTGATTTTACTAATTACATTAGTACTGTACAGTACAGTTGGAGGTGGGAGTTTGATAGATTCCCCCACTCACCCTACCGGAGGCTTCCAGTGGGAAGACCATCCAATCTCGTACTTCTTAATGAGATACCTTCCCAGTCAGTAATCTGCCTAGCTCACAAGCTAGAATCAGGGCGCCTCCTCCGACAAGGTTAATTGACCCACAGTCCCACACCGTGACGTGATATTTTTTACTTGACGTGCAAATTAGGGTTAGAAAGCCGATCACACAAATGCCAGCATTCCAATTTGTTTTGTGCATTCACCTTGTGCCGCCCTGGGCTGCTTCCCACGTCACCCTCACCTAAATCCGACGTTGATCAGGGTCTAAGGCCAACTTCATCCATATCAATCTCTGAACCAGCTCCTATTTTTCTCAAGGGGGAAATCAAGTTTGTGTGTAAGAGCGCTAGCTAGCTGTCAGAAATACGGGAGGGAGGGAGGTGGACAGACACCGCTAGAAAACGAAGGGGGTGGCTTCTGTTTCGGTAAAACCGAGATTGAACGAACAGACTGTGGAACCAACCAAGCTGCCCCTTTAAATCAGGAATACAGCGCAAACAGAGGTGAGTTCAGAAATAACAGGCTATTTTATATATTTAAACACCTCTTTGCAGAATCACGTCGTTATTTGGGGTTAATGTGATTGTGCCTGTACGATTTTGTAAAAGGGAAAGCGCCTGTGGGAAAGTGAGAGCCATCGGTCACGATTTTGAGTTCCTCAACCCAAGACCGAAAGAGAGAGGGTGGGAAGGAAAGGAACTGGGGATCAGGGACTCAGTAAGAAACGTTATCAAATCGTCGGTAGCTCACATTGTAGCATATGTGGACAGTGGAGCATCATAGCGGTATATAAAAATAGCTGGATATTGTGTTGATCAGTAAGAGTCTTATTGGCCTAATAGGCTATTTGCAGGACATGCATCTTTTCCAACGTGCGAAAATCATTATAATAATATGACAACATCTTCTCCAAGATGAGATTGAGTAGGCCTATTACAGTATTAGGCCGGTGTGTTTAGCTTTGTGTGTGTGTGTGTGTGTACGTCCTTCCGTGGGCGCATTCGTGTATCTGGCCAGAGAAGATCGAGGACACACTGTTCCATCCGTCAAAATGCCCGCATTATATTTTCACTCGGAAGAACAGGCCGACGGTGCACGCAGGCAACGCGCATTTACACACACTCACAAACACATGCCAGTTTATTCTCAAAATATGAGCTTGACGTGTAGGCTATGGTCCATTTGGGAAACCTACTGTGATTCTCACCCATATCAACCTACATACAACCCGTTATGAATCATGAACTGATGAACACTCAACAGAATGCGTTTACTTGTAGTATTCACAGAACACGTAGAACGACAACGGTACGGTTTCTAGCGACAGCCTTGAGGTCTACATAATCGAGTATATATTTTATTGTTGTGGGGATGTGAAACGATATAGGCTTATCTAACAGGTCAATCAAGCCCTACATATGGTCTGGAAATAACGAGAAAATCATTCTGATCAGAAGACTTTTGTCAAAGCACAATGTGACAAATATATTTTAGAAATGAAGCGAAATTAAATCTAAATGTATAACAACTACCATGGTTTTTCTAATATGACCAGGACTGTGCTTTTGTTTGATGGACAATTAAATACATTTAAACCGATAGGACTTGAGAGAGTTAATGGCATGAGGGTTTTAATAATAATAATACAATACAATAATACAATTTCTATGGATGGATTTTGGCAAGGTTATTTTGAAACAAGGTAAAAATATCTCCACAGAAATCTTACACAGGTCCACCTTGTGCTGGGGACAATAAACTGTAGCCAGTCAGTCCCACACTAGGCCCTGTGCTTTGCCAAACATGTGACCTTCCTAAGCAACCTTCCCTGTCAGTGACATCGGGAACAGCTCAGGAGTACGCTCAAAGAATACTTAACTGTGTTACACGTGGTATTGGCACACGGTGGAATTCCCCACAAGAGCTGTAGCAAGATAATTTAATGTTCATTTGTGTAAGCATTGTAAAAAGAACATAACCGCATCTTATCAATGACATCTGGAATGCACAGAGATACTGTGACGAGACCAAACAATATAATATACATAGTTAGTAGTTAGATGTTCATTACACTCTATCCCAATCCTAATTAGAATCATAAATCTCTAGGTCCTTCACAGTAATTACTATGGAACTCCCCAGAGCCAGAATTGGAGAGAATGGGAGAGAGAGACAATGTAACCTCATGACACATGATGTAATCCAAAATAAAACAGCTATTAGATGTGTCCAATGTGAATTTAGAATTTGAATAAGGTACATGTGAAGTCCAACGTTGTGTTTCAGTCATACAGTGGTTGGTTCACCTGGTAATATGGTCTGTTCAAACCCAACAAACAGACACCTCCCCCTCCTCACCTGAGGTCACTCTAGTCCAGCTCCCTGACCCAACATGTTGGTCAGCACTGCCCCTCAACAAACTCACTAACCTGCCCTACCTTTTACACCTGTCTACCAGGCAACACACCCCACTCCTGCTCCTGGAGCCGAAAGCAACCTACCTTACCATCAACCAGGTAGGGGTGTGGCATGTGTGTGCAAGCATGCAGCTGTGTGTGAGTGTGCAAGAATTATCAAGCCTGGGGAAAAGGGGACTTGTGACAGAGCTGGTAAAATGCACAATACATTATATATATATATATATTTATATAGTTGCCACAATTAATTGGCTTCCCTTATTTACGCACACACACCCACACACACCACTACAGTAATGTACCGCTTGTTGTTAAAATCTGTTTATCTAATGTTAGTTTGGATTGGACGCTCCTGTGGCATGCCATGAAGTCATTTAACAAGCCAATCAGGAAATACAACCAATAAATAGTATGACATGTATAGGAAGTATATGGAACCCTATTCCACAAGTAGGAAAGGTTTTACTGCTCTAATGGCAATGCTAACTGGTTTATAGGGTTTGTGGTATATTGCCAATACACAATGGCTAACTGATGTATCCTGGCAAATCGTGATGTAATTTGTCCACAAACCGCATCTAGCAGTTGCATATTGACAATATACCAGAACTAGGCCTTATTTCTTAACTGAAGGTTTGGTGTTGCCTTCCACAGTGATTGGCAAAATAAAAGGGGATTCTGCATACAACTTGTAAATCCAATAATGAAACTATTTTAAATTTGAATACATTGCAAAACATTAAGTGTATGAAATGCCTCTGTTATTGTCATAACTGTACCAGCCAACCACATGAGGGCAGTGTAAAGCTACTTTCATGAATCTCAAAGGAAAAGGAAAAAAAATGTTAACCGTGGGCATATTTATAGATTATCTAGTATGATCCTAGTTAATAAAGAATAAAAAAATTGAAAATAATTTTGTCGACTTTTCCTGCATTCTCTCTGGGCTAAAATGAAATTCTACAGGGCAACCAATGCAGCGTTTGGAGACCTGTATCTGAAACCTATATCGACACACTTTGTCCTTCCCATTTCAGAAAACCAAATGTGTCATACATTTTCAAAAGCTTCATCATTCAGAAATGTTTTAAAATGTAGAAAACCCTTCAAACTGAAATAATTTATGAAAAACATCTCTGCTAACGCCTCTTTTATCATAATACATAATCTGTAATTAGTAAGGTATTAATAAACATCCCCCTCTGTTCCCTCCCTAGTTGGTGTCTGAACATTGATGGATCAGGATGTCAACCAATAACAACATTGCCCAAGCCAGGAAACTGGTGGAACAGCTGAGGATTGAGGCCGGGATCGAACGTATTAAGGTACGGCACATGGTTTGTGTTCAAGCTAGTTCTTGCTACGTTTCAGCTTTGTGTAGCCAAGTTGCCTGAAGAAGGTGGCTCTGTCTGTGACCTGACATTTAAATCAAGATCATTTAACCGACACTCTACTGTAGTGAGTGGATGCATTTGAATACATTTTACATGGACTTCCGCCCTCCGTGGGACCATCTGGTTTCACAATGAATCTCTGCTGATCTCTCAGTCCATCTTGTCCTTTGGAATCTCCTCCTACATTATGAACTTGAATGGCAAGTCGATCTAATAGTGAGGAGGTGAACATCTGAAAGTACATCATGTCTTAGAAACAGTTGTCACATATCGACTTCCCTAAAATGAAAAAAAAGCTTTGCCTCACCATATGGATATAGGGCCACGCCTCAGCCTCACCATATGGATATAGGGCCGCGCCTCAGCCTCACCATATGGATATAGGGCCGCGCCTCAGCCTCACCATATGGATATAGGGCCGCGCCTCAGCCTCACCATATGGATATAGGGCAGCGCCTCAGCGTTGTGTGATGGACTGTGGACTGTGATGGTTCAGTACCTGGGCTCTACATTGTAACTGAGCTCTAACTGAGCACAAGGAGGTCATGAACATCCATCCATACAAGTAGATACTTGGTTATTTCATTTAATGTACATTAAGTGTGGATCTAGATATAGTTCTCGAAATGTGTGTGTGTGTGTTTAAATAGGAGGAACCCACTTTTATAAAAGCATCACAATATACCTCTGTCAATCACTCTCCCTCTCCCCCAACCCCTCCCTCCAGGTGTCCAAAGCGGCGGCCGACCTGATGAGTTACTGTGAGCAACACGCCCCTAACGACCCACTCCTGGTTGGCATGCCAACCTCCGAAAACCCTTTCAAAGACAAGAAACCCTGCATAATCCTATAGCCGAAAACCCCACCCTGTTTAAAACACACACACACACACACACACACAAAATAGCCACTCTGGAAATCACCATACTCCTTAGACACAGCTAGGGGGCGGTGTCTACGTTAGATGACCAGATTACCACAGCGACATCATCCGTAAATCTCATTGGTGCTGAGGGTAAGCCTGTAATAACCTGAGGCTGCAGCCTGTTGTCCTGGACTCACACTGAGCTACAGACTCTACTGGAGATGGCAGCTTAATGTCAACAGGGGAATACACAGTCTTCATAGGAATACACAGTTGCCTAAAATAAGGGTACTGGCTGATGCACAGCATGTATTTTAGTCAATCAATGACCGGTTGATTGATTTAAAGGGATAGTTTAAGATTTTGGCAATTATTCCCTTTATCTACTTGCTCAAAGTCGGATGAGCTTATAGGTAGCTTGTTTATGTCTCTGTGTGCCGTTAAATTGCATCTAAACATTGCACATGTGCTAACTAGTCCGCCCAATGAATGGAAGTCTTTGGGAACAGCTAACATGTTGGCATTTCCTGTTGACTTGCAATTGTTACGCTGCTGTCAGTTAGCACTGGCTTGCAAACTTACCTCTAACTTCCTTCAAACTGTTCCCCAGAAACATGAACCTGGTATCCATGTTCATCTTACTCAGGTGAAGTAAACAAAATCCCAAACCATCCCTATGACTTACTGGTTGATGAATGGTTCGATTGATGAACAGTTTGATAGCATGCATCTACGTGATGTGGACTGAGATTTATGAGGTAAGGGGTTAGGAGAAGGGTGCAAGATATATGTGTGACCAGTCCGGTTTTACCCCTGAGTCATCCATTGTTGCTGAATGTGTTATCTTCCGGCTTTAGCCATGGAAGTATTCAAGTCTCAGGCAAAGTTTCCCATCAACACTAAACCACTGTGGCCATTCAGTTATATAGGTGCATACTTGCTTGCTGACTTGCTACTGGATTGCTTTGTATTGGCAATGGTGATGGCACCTGCCGGTAACATCTGTGTCCTCACAAGACATTGTGTTATGTAAAAATGGCATAGAGACACTACACAGATTGGTACAATACATATGTACCAACAGTGTTTAAACCTGATAACTTTCAGTGCCAAACAACTGTGTTAGCCTAACGTAACTAACCTAATGCCTAGCATACATACAGTACATTCCCACCCAGGCTAAGGTTAGCTATCAACCATGGTTGGGACCTATTCCATTTTTTAATTATTAAATAGTTTCTTAAAAAACACTGACAAGAACTTGTATTCCAGTGTTTATATTGACTGGAATTGAAATGGAATAGTGTTTCTGCTTCGTTTTTGAACTTTTTTTACTTTGTTAACTACATGGCCAAATCTCCAGCTGTCTACTTGTGTGAGCAAACACAATTGCTAAGATTAGCTTCATGTGTCTCCTCTGATATATAAGGTGATGGAGGTTTTTAAGGATGTATTTACAAAGGTAACTCTGTTCTGATATTCTGTCAATAATTTGTCGCTTGTCCAATCTGAATAGATGCTGAGCAAAATCTATGAATTGGGATATGTAAATGCAGCCTGTGGTAAAGTTTCACTTTAGTACAGTGAGGGCTTAGATAAATTGTGTACACGTTTACTGCAGTCTTTTAAAATAATTTGTTTATTGAAGTACTATTATGATATTCAATCAGACAGGTTTTCCCCCCCAAGTTAATTTCAAAATTAAAGTACAGATATAGTATAATATTGTTCAACCTGGACCCAGTAGGGAGGTGTACAAATACCAACATTTCTGCCAAAGAAATTATGGTTTCTAACAAACTGTAGATATCCAATAGGTATGTAGGCATTTCCTATGTTGGGGTTTCCAGTGTACCATGACAACACCCTCAGATGTTCCAGTGACTTCCTAATGTTTAGTTTTATTTACCGGGATCACACCCTCGGCTATGTTAGCTTGTTTAGCATTATATTTGAGAACAGGAGCCAATTACAAAGCAGTGTCTTGTATTTTATCATCCAGAGTCCCCCCCCCCCCCTTCTCTAAAACAAACTTGATTGTAAAAGAACATTTAAAAATATTCTCGACAAAATAAAAAATAGTGTATAAACTTTCTTTAAGACGTGCAGATAATTATTGTTTTGAGGGTAGCAGTTTTGGGTTTGTTTTGAGTTTCTTTCTAAATGGAAGCAAGTCTGTCGGGTTATTATCATTCTACTGTACAGTGTTTGTAAGATGAGAGGACAAGAATGATTCAATGAAAGTGGATTCAACTTTTTCCACCAAAAAAATCTAAATGCACTTACACTGAATGTCAGTCTGATGCAGGACCTTTTCTGTGGACATGATGTTTGCCTTTCGTCATGGTTAAGTCTGTTGTTTATTTCCTCATTTATCTAGGAGGCAGGTTGAGACACACATACAAATATATATTTATATACACACACACAGTGCCAGTCGGGTCCAGGTGTGGACAAACCTACTCATTCAAGCGTATTTCTCTATTTCTACGATAAATGTACTATTTGTTTAACACTTTTTTTTTGGTTACTACATGATTCAATGTTTGTAATTTTATTCTTTTTAACAGCTGAGGCCTCTTTCAATTCCTATGAGTAACACACACACTTTATGTTTCACTATCCTTTTGGGGATCCCAAACAATTAGCAACCCTTAACCTGACCCTAACCTAACCCCTAATCCCCTCAAGGTAACATTTTCCTTCAGCTGGCCTTGCTGGGAGTTTTGGTCCCCAGCAGGATAGTCAAATCTGCACACAAACACAACATTTACTGTCTTTTAAACTTATTTCTCAATTAGTTGATTCCACAGAGGGTTCACTTGCTATTGGAATTGATAAATCTTTTGATGGTTTGCCTTGGTTGTGTCTTATGTTGTGCGCTGGTTGGTTAGAGGCAGGAGTTTAACACGGTCAAGCAACATGGCCAGGAATAACGTATTGTTTCCCTGACAGATCAACGGTCAGCGTGATGTTTCCTTCCCTTGATATGATGCTACCATGCATATTACCTTGAGCAGAATGCTAAAACACATGTTTCGCCCTTGGTACTGATTATAGCTCAGTAATACCCTCCACACTCAGCTTTGGTTTTCATCTTCTAATTGGGCTTATCCTGTATATGTACCTCTGGTTCTCTTTTGTTAAACAGGGTTTTTCGGTTTGGAAGTAACCTGGTCAGAAGAACTACTGTTAAGCTGCTTTTGAATTCATTGAAAAACAGGCACGGACTACTGTACATAGTACCTAGTTGGAAGTCCCCTACCACAAAGTGTTAACACCAGCTGAGACAGGACTGTAAAGTTAAACATTACCATAACCTTTTGCCTTGATTGATTATGAATGATCAATGATTAATTATGAAGGAAATATAATATCTATTTTTTGTATCCAGTTTCTCATGTGCCATAACTCATGTTTTCTTGCACACTGTTAATATTTTACTGTTAACAACGTTATTGTTAATACTTAACTGTTACTATTTTTGTGGATATGGCTGTTAAAAGATGATGTTGAAAAAGTAGAAAACATTAATAAAAAATATGATATAATAAATGTATGCATTTTTTCTGAGGGCTATACTAGTAGACAGGTTTCAGTAGTTTCCAGGGTAACTTGGAATCTACTTGTCATACTTTGTGTCTCAACATTCATCCAGGTTTATTTCTATGGACACTTATTCCTTATGTTGACATTTAATTTTTTGGTAAACATAGCTGGTTCAATTATTGAAGTTCTCAGATGTAAAATTAAATGTTGTAGACCTCAGCACATTAAATATATAAATGTATATATATATACATATGTTATTAAATATAAATGTTTATGATTGAGTTGACAGAGATATTGAGGAAATTAGACATAATTATAATGTCATATAGCTCAATGATAAAGTCAATTAAATATTTTGTCTACATCTTATATGTAATGCAGGCTGTATTGTTTATTTGGTCTGGGAAAGTTCCAGAATAAAGGAGTCTTGATGGGAATGTGATGTCCATGCATTCAATATAGCAGTGGAAAATATAGTCTGCAGGTGTTTGCCTGAGGGGAAACCTCTGTACATCCAGTCAATGCAGACGCCCACATTTCCACAATTCACACTAATGTCATTTATCCTATATTGATTAAACTTGCTAGTCCTGCCTCAATTCTCATGGGGAAAAAAGCCTCAACAACCCATAAGTCCAGCATCTTGTATTTTTCTGCAGGCTCACAATTTGGCCAAACCTACAAAAATGATATTTTAATGACCCACTAAACCAAATAAATTGAGAGTTGGTACACAGCAGTGGGGTGTATGTCTAACATTGACTTCAACTCAGCTAGGAGATTGGTTAGAAAATGGCAGATTAATTTGCATTTTTGTGAAACTGTAGATTGATACACTGCGAAAAACTATTGAATTTCCCCTAAAATCCCCAATCGATCCAATTGTCCTCAAATTCTCCAGTTGTCTTCAACCTTCAGGGAGGAAACCCAATCGCTGCTGGCAGCTTGAATTTTATTTTGGAGTTGGAGTTCGTTAAATAAGAGAGTGCGCACTTCAGCGGGTAAATTGTCACACAAAACAAATGCGGTGTTTAAACATCATGCTGTCTGACTTTCAACTTCTTCTTTGGTAACCTTTTGATAATAGAGTAAGAGTACGGTAATTTATGTCAATATCCTTGTTAAATGCATCTGCAACATCTTTGAATATTATGTATACACCCAGAAAGGCTGGGTCACGCCACTTAAATCAATCGTTTAGAAATAAGAAGCTTGTGGAGTCTTGGTTTAACATGTTAGCAAAGTAAATAAAATTAACACGGAGACGAGGGATTATGTTAGCGTTTCCGCGTATCTGAATCATTATAAAAGCTAGTGTTAAGACCTTACACTACAGTATGCATACGATTATTAGCGAACACCAAATAGAGACTACTGATACTGTACTGGTGTTAGCATTGTGAACATTCTTGTAAAATACGTTCAGTTGATTTACTTTTTTGTATACTGTAAACGGCTGTATGGGAAGGGTGGGAAAATTCCGCCCCTCCCTACGGCTGAAGAGACTGATAATGACTAATACAGACCGATCTCGAATTTCATTCTAAGCAAGTAGATCAAATCGAAGTAACTTTTGATTTTATGAAAAGCTTTAGCTAACTATCTGTAATCCGTTGTTGATACATAAGATTGGTTAAAACCCAGCCGGTCCTGCATCAGATACGTTATATTCTACACGCAATCATCAAGTTACGGTAAGAACAATTAATCTACAAAAGGATCATTCAAATAGTTTGCGTTGAGTTATGACGTTGTCTATACTGAGTGTGCTTTTTTAGGTGTGTTAACACTGAATAAAGTTAAAAAAGTAGTAGAATAATTTATGGATGCAATGACTGACATTGATGTTTTGATGCTATCGGCCAACAGTGATTTCTGAACAGTAATTTACCTTTATTTCCAAATAATAAAGAGAGCGTAGGTGTTTGCCATTGAGGCATGGCACTTATCAAGTATCAATGGGTATGCAACCGGCTGAAATTATTGGCACTGTGCACAAGACCGTAGGCTAGTAGGTCGATGCCCGGCAAAGACGGATCTCATCGACCGTCACTCGTCCATGCTTACCATGCGCCTCAACTGACGTGCGTTGACGCGTTCCACAATCATTCTTTTGGCACCCTTCGTAGAAATGAACACCAAAGCCAGTGGTTTACCAAGCCTGAAAAGGTCCAAGTAATTTTAGGCAAACCGCGTCCGGTTCCTTTTCTAGGTCATGCCTTATTAACACATATTCATGAACATAGTCCATTGTGCGATATTTTTTTTGCCAAGCGCTGGCAAAAGCTTCTATAAATAATCTTTTTCGTCATATGTCATTTTCATTGCAATCCTTCAATCACTAATAAAGAAAAACATAATATATTCCGTGTGTTAAAAAACACTGATTTGCTGCAACTTTATCAAGGGTACCAATGAATTTAGAGATCATTTATATCGTTTTTTTTATTTTTTAAATAATGGATATTTTAAAATGGATATGGCAAGAGCATATTGTTTCTTCTTAAAAGTCGAAAACTCTGGTAATATCATTGTTCCTTCATCTTCAGTGCTTTGGTGAGATCATGAGTGTTATGGGATCCAGTCTGTCAGCAGAGGAGGAGAGGAAGCTTTTGTCTCTGTTCAAACGTGTCCGACTCCACCTGCTTTACAAAGGTCCAACACACACCAATATAAGAGTACACACACACATATATGCACACAGAAATACACATACACACACATACACACACACACATACAGGCTATGGTCTAATAATGCAAGTGCTTGATGAAAGTTTTATTGAGTGTTCTAAATCGTGGAACAACGCGATTAGTTTAGTAACAATTGCCTTTGTCTGTCTGTATGTTTAAAGCCAGCGTTCATGGATACACGCATACAGCCTTTCACAACCGCTGCGACGGACAAGGACCCACTGTTCTCGTGGCTTACAACAAGACTGGATTCGTTTTTGGAGGATACATCAGCAAGGACTACGCTGGGTCCAGGATGGAGATGGACGATGACAGAGCCTTTCTTTACAGCATCTCAACCCAAAGGGAGAAGCCATTGCGTGTGTCCAGTTCCAATGGGCGGTATGGTTTCATGGATGGAGACTACGGTCTGAATGTCGGCGTCCTGTGGTTCCTGAACAATAACACGGCCACAGTTCAACAATTCCCAGGGAACAGCTACATCTTCGAGGCGGAGGAGTTGCACGGCAACGACCTGCAGCTGACGGAGTGTGAGGTGTACCGAGTTGAACGTGAGTGTACTCCATTCATTTACCAGGGGTGTGAAACCGGTTCCACGGCGGGGCAGGTGTCTGCAGGTTCTCACTCTCACCGTGTACTTGATAGATTAATTAGGTCACTAGTTGGTTAGGTCTACCCTCACCTGGTTGTAGAGGTCTTAACTGGAAACCAGTAAAACCAGTAAATAAACTCAGCCCTAATACCTTAAACACTCAGCCCTTAAACACTCAGCCCTTATACCTTAAACACTCAGCCCTAATACTTTAAACAGTCAGCCCTAATACCTTAAACACTTAGCCCTAATACCTTAAACACTCAGCTCTTATACTTTAAATACTCAACCCTAATACCTTAAACACTCAGCCCTAATACCTTAAACACTCAGAGCCCTTATACCTTGAACACTCAGCACTTATACATTAAACACTTAGCCCTTATCCCTTAAACACCCAGCCCTTATCCCTTGAACACTCAGCCCTTACACTTGCAAGTACATACACGCAGGGAGGAGACTCCTGACCAGATACAGAAGTTGCTTGAATTTGTTCTGGATTATTTGGAATAAAAACGGTCATTGGTAATGTTTTTCAATATTGTCCCATTCTAAATAAAATACTATAGCTTGATGATTTAAAGTAGTTGTGATAGTGGGATTAGTAAAGACAGTCTCAAAACATTTTACTGTAAATTCCAATCTAAAATAGAGGCCAGAAATGTATATATCTAAAGTTACCAAACCTTTAAAAGGCCTTTACTAAAGTGTTATGATCAATAATTGTTTTAATTTTTTTACACCAAGTGATAATGAGTGTAGATACACCAATGGAATCTTAAATTGTATGCTTTGTTCAAGAATTACCTATGTACCTATTACATATGACTGTTTTGTTGTTTGCCTACTTTTCCGGCAGAACTTGGAGACCTTCTAGAGAAGCCATGGAGGAATATTGACTGGGAAGGATATAGGTATGTCTGAACTCAAAACATGTCCAAACATCATATTACTATGCAACTACTGACACACCTAGCAGCAAGTCTGCAGTTCAGTGTATGCACTTCAATTAATCAATCAAGTCTGACACTCATCTATTCCTCACTCTCTCCGTCCATCTCTATCAATACATTACCCAAATAACACCTTGATCATTCCCACCGCCAAAATGCCATCTTGATCTCTACCAATACCAAAGTACCATCTTGATCATTACCAATACCAAAGTACCATCTTGATCATTACCAATACCAAAGTACCATCTTGATCATTACCAATACCAAAGTACCATCTTGATCATTCCCACCGCCAAAATGCCATCTTGATCTCTACCAATACCAAAGTACCATCTTGATCATTACCAATACCAAAGTACCATCTTGATCATTACCACTACCAACATAACATATTGATTATTATCACTACCAAAAATACCCCATTGATCACTACCACTACGGAAATAACATCTTGATCATTACCACTACCAAAATGAACACTTAAATCATTACCACTACCGAAATAACATCACAATCATTAACAGCACCAAACAGCATCTGATGGACTACATTCAGAACTTTAAGCCTGAGCTAAAGTCAGTGGACCAAGCCAGAGTTCTCCTGGTAGGTCCGGTTGGGGCTGGAAAGTCCAGCTTCTTCAACTCCATCAACTCGGTGTTCAAAGGGCACGTCACTGTGCAGGCCAACAGCGGCAGTGCAGGCACCAGCCTGACCACGCAGGTACGGAGGGCGTGTTTATGTGTGTATTTATGTGTGTAAGTGCATCGGTGCAAACATGCCCAAGGCTTTGGAGCACAAGGCCCCTTTACCTTCCACCCGTCTCTCTGTAGTTCCGTACCTACAACATCAAGGCGGGGCCGGAGAGGAGAGTTCTTCCTCTGGTTCTGTGTGACACCATGGGCCTGGAGGATGGACCCGATGCGGGGCTGGACATGGATGACATCACCAGTATCCTGAAGGGCCACATACAAGACCGATATCAGGTTAGACTAACGGAATGTGTTAGCAGGAAAGGAAAATAGAATTGGTTAATATGTTCATATGTTAGACAGCACTAAGTGCTGCTATTACAATAAGAATTCCTTACTCCTGATGTGTACTAATGATAAACAACAATCCGTAAACAACTGCTGCTCGTAAATGACATCATTCATGTTTTCGTTTCATCCATCCATGGAAACTATCCCCAAGATATTAAATGGGGTTCCATTCCTCTCCCCAGTTTAACCCATCCATGCCTGCCCAGATGGACAGCTCCTACTTCTGCAAGTCGCCCGGCCTGAAGGACAGGATCCACTGTGTAGTTTACGTCCTGGATGCCTGCAAGATCTCTCTGATCTCTGGAAAGATGGTGGACAAGTTCAATGCGATTCGCAAGATCGTCAACAGGCTGGGTAAGAATGGGTGGATGGGCGGGTGCCGTGTGTGTGTGAAGGATCAAGAATAACCTGCCACGCAAACTTTTACTATACGGTTTCCACCGAACACGAAGACAAGGATGGGAGAGCATCAGTGCCCCTTTAGCAACCATGATTAAAAAAAACACAGGTGGCCAGGAATCTTAATAACTAGGGCCTGGACCTGAATAATCCAGGTTGCAATAAAAGTGTAGGTATACTAACCGATTACTGTTTTATTTTAGTTTTATTTTGGATTATATATATGAGGATTGAGTTCATATAACGGGGAGTTGAGCATATGTTTTTCTGGTATGTTAACATGTGTATGGTGTTTCTAGGAGTACCCCAGCTGGTCCTGCTAACTAAGGTAGATGACGCCTGTCCTCAAGTAAGGGAAAACCTGACCAACATCTACCTCAGCCACTACATAGAGAGGATGGTAAAGGGAGTACATGGCTTCATCTCAAACGACACCTCGTTCTCATGTGGTTCCCTGCATTCATCTAATGAGAGATGTGTGTCCGTCTGGGTGGGTGTGTCTCTGTTCGTCTACCCGTGCGTCTTTCTGCCCGTGGGTGTGTGTGTGTGTTTGTACTGTGACTTGTGTTTCAGATCCGCGAGGTGAGCTTGCGTGTCGGTGTGTCCCAGTCATGTGTTCTGCCAGTAAAGAACTACAGTCGTGAATTTGAGTTGGACGTGAACACCGACATCCTTCTGCTCTCCGCCGTGGTCCAGATGCTTCGCTACACGGACGACCACTTTGATGACCTCTGTCAGTCTGAGGACGAGAGGCCGGAGACGGCATTCTCCTGAGGCACTCGCTGTATGGGCAGAGTTGGATATAACGTACTTGTACCTTAGACGAGACAATTCTGCAAATAACTGTGTTTTAATCAAACGCCGCTGTGTTATATTTATAACATGGCAATGTGGTAAATTAGCAAGGAGACAATTATTTGCAAGTCATTATCAATTAATACCGCTAGGTGTATACTGTATGTGCAGCACATTTGATCCTACTGAAGGAGCTCTGCGGTAGTAGAACTGTTCTTGGGCATCATGTATTTTCAAGAGTGCAGCTCATGCAGCCATTTAATGTAATGAAGGCTTTAGTTAAGGTTAGAGTGATCTACGAAAGACATGGCTCTCAACCACAGTGATGTGTCATGCTAAACGTGGATGAAAGAGTATGTGAATGTGCCTCTGTAACTTTGGTCATACCTTACGGTCCAAGGGTTCTACTCCGCTGGTAGTTCAAAACTCTTTTGCTGTTATTATCAATTTCTCTATCATAGAATAGGAGGTCATTCTGAAATCATTTAAATATTTGTAAGAAAACGTTGAGTTTTAACTTGGGAGGAGAGTTCGCTTGGGTGATCTGATGTCAATAAAACTTGGTATAAAGATGAAATTGGTTACATTCATCATCTGTGTGTTTAGCTAAATATGGTCTCTCTGAGTTTGAACCAGTGTTATATTTGAATATGTATGTTACATCTGAATCCTGTACCCAATTATAGTATTGCCTGTTATGATACAAAACAAGGGATAAACAGAGATTAATTAAAAGGTAGGTTTTAAGGAAAATTTGAGAACCATTCTAGATGTTTCACAAAGGTGTGTCTTGACAGATTTTTTCGACATCTGTTCTTTTTGTTCAGTCTTAGTCAATAAACATTTCATAAGCTAAAAGCTTATGTGACCTTTATATGTGCCTCTGTGATAGCTGGTTATGCATCTACTTTAGTTCATTGCCCTTACAATTTGCTCTCCAAACCAAATGACTAAACTGTACATGTGAAAATAAATGCTTATTAAATGTTATGCAGCGTGTGATTTTTTGTTCAAGGATCTTCCAGGACTAGTCTTGGTGAAGTAAACTTGTATCAGAACATTCTTGAACCTTGTATTGTGAAATACTGCACATCTGGTATCTATACTGACCCTTGTGTCTACATATCTGGTATCTGTCCTAAACATTGTGTCTACATATCTGGTATCTGTCCTGACCATTGTGTTAACATATCTATTGTCTGTCCTGAACATTGTGTCTCTACATATCTGGTATGTGTCCTGAACACTGTCTCTACATAGCAGGTATCTGTCCTGAACATTGTGTTAACATATCTATTGTCTGTCCTGAACATTGTGTCTCTACATATCTGGTATGTGTCCTGAACACTGTCTCTACATAGCAGGTATCTGTCCT